>BQNB010036753.1:12230-49906 GCA_026074375.1 Tanacetum coccineum | reverse complement strand
ATTTTTGAAAGTTCGAAAAAAGGTTCGAATTTTTGAAAACAAGTTCGAAAACTTGGAAAAAAAGTTTGAAAATATAAAAAAATTTGAAAATTTGAAATAAATTTCAAAATTTGGAATAAAGTTCGAAATTTGGAAAACAAGTTCGAAAATATGAAAAAAATGAAAATTTAAAAAACAAGTTCGAAAAAATAGAAAAAAATTCAAAACATTTAAAAAAAAAATTGATATTTTAAAAAAAATACGAAATTCTTTTGCTCAGAAAAAAAATCGATCTTTTTGAAAATTTGAAAAAGTTCAAAAATATAAAAAAATCGATATTTTTTATGAAAATTAGAAAAAAAGTTCGATAATTTGAATTTTTTTTGAAAATAGTTCGAAATTTTGAAAAAAATTTCGAAAATTTAAAAAAGAAACTTCGAAAATTTGATAAAAAAGTTCGATTATTTGAAAAAAAGTTTGGAAATTTGAAAAAAGGTTCGAAAATTTGAAAAAAAAGTTCGAAAATTATAAAATATAGTTCAAAAATTTGAAAAAAAAATCGAAAATTCGAAAAAAAGTTTTAAATATAAAAAAAATCGAAAATTTGAAAGAAAAAAAAAGTTCGAGTATTTGAAAAAAGTTCAGAAATTTGAAAAAAGTTTTGAAAATTTGAAAAAAAGTTCGAAAATTTGAAAAACAGTTCGAAAATGTGAAAAAAAAGTTCGAAATTTTGAAATTTTGAAAAAAAAGAGTTCGAAAATTTGAAAAAAAAGTTCAGAAATATATGAAAAAAAGTTTGAAAATTTCAAAAAAAGTTTCAAATTTAAAAAAAAAATGAAAATTTGTAATAAAAGTTTGAAAACTTGAAAAAGCTTGAAAATTTGAAAAAAAGTTCAATTTTTTTTTAAAAAAGTTCGAAAATTTGATAAAAAGTTCAAAATTTTGAAAAAAAAAATCGATTTTTTTTAAAATTTGAAGTAAAATTTGAACTTTTTTTCAAAATATGTGTTACGGCATCTCTTAGTATGACAAGAGCATCAGGTTAAGTTATGGCATCTGTTTGTTTTGTTTTGTGCATCCATTTGTATGAACATTAGGGCATCATTCTGTATGTTATCGATTATTGTTATGATATGGGCATATGTTAGTGTGATTAGGACATCAAACGAATTGTTACAACGTTTGTTTTGTATAATTAGTGCATCTAAAATATTTTTTACGACATCTCTTAGTATGATATGAGCATCATGTTAAGTTAGGGCATTTGTTCATTTTGTTTAGTGCATCAATTTGTATGAATATTAGGGCATCATTGTGTATGTTTAGGGCATCTATTTGTATGTTTAGGGTAATGTGTAATCATAATCAGCTATTGCTTATTGTTATGATAAGGTCATCTGTTAGTATAATTAGGGCATCACATGAATTGTTACAACATTTGTATGTATAATTAGTGCATCCAAAATATGTGTTACGACATCTCTTAGTATGATAAGAGCATCATGTTAAGTTATGTCATCTGTTTGTTATGTTTAGTGCATCTATTTGTATGAACATTAGGGCATCATTGTGTACGTTTAAGACATCTATTTGTTTGTTTAGGGTAACTTGTAATCATAATCAGTTATCAACTATTGTTATGATAAGTGTGTCTGTTAGTATGATTAGGGCATCACACAAATTGTTACAACGTTTGTATGTATAATTAGTGCATCCAAAATATGTATTACGACATCTCTTAGTATGATAAGAGCATCATGTTAAGTTATAGCATCTGTTTGTTTTGTTTAGTGCATCCATTTGTATGAACATTAGGGCATCATTGTGTACGCTTAGTATGATTATGGCATCACACGAATTGTTATAACGTTTGTTTATATAATTAATGCATTCAAAATATGTGTTACGACATCTTTTAGTATGATAAGAGCATCATGTTAAGTTAGGGCATTAGTTTGTGTTGTTTAGTGTATCCATTTGTATGAATATTAGGGCATTATTGTGTATGTTGCATTCAAAATATTTGTTACGACATCTCTTAGTATTATAAGAGCATCATATTAAGATAAGGCATCTATTTATTTTGTTTAGTGCATCCATTTGTATGAACATTAGGGCATTATTGTGTATGTTTATGGCATCCATTTATATGTTTAGGGTAACGTGTAATCATAATCAGTTATCGATTATTGTTATGATAAGGGCATCTGTTAGTATGATTAGGGCATCACACAAATTGTTACAACGTGTGTTTGTATAATTAGTGCATCCAAAATATGTGTTACGTCATCTCTTAGTATGATAAGAGCATCAAGTTAAGTTATGGTATCTGTTTGTTTTGTTTAGTGCATCTATTTGTATGAACATTAGAGCATCATTGTGTATATTGCATCAAAAAATATGTGTTACGACATCTCTTAGTATGATAAGAGCATCATGTTAAGATAGGGCATCTGTTTGTTTTGTTTAGTGCATCCATTTGTATGAACATTAGGGCTTCATTGTGATGTTTAGGACATTTATTTGTTTGTTTAAGGTAACGTGTAATAATAATCAGTTATCGATTATTGTTATGATATGGGCATCTATTAGTATGATTGGGGTATCACACGAATTGTCACAATGTTTGTTTGTATAATTAGTTCATCCAAAATATGTGTTACAATATCTCTTAATATACAAATTATAACATTTGTTGGTTTTCAAACGGATGCTCTAAAGTACCTCAAACAGATGCACTAAAATGAATACTTATCGAAAAAAGTTGAAAAAAACTTTGTGAAAAAAATCGTAATTCTTTTTAAAAAATATCAAAAAAAAAATTTTGGATTTTTTTAAAAATTTTAGAAATATTATCAAATTTTCAAAAAAAAATTCAAATTATTTCACTTTTTCTCAAATTAAAAAAAACATCGACATGTTTTTCGGATTTTCGAACTTTTTTTAAATTTTCGAACTTTTTTTTCAAAATTGTCGATTTGAAAAATATCGATTTTTTTCAAATTTTCGAAATTTTTTCTGATTTTCGAATTTTTTTTTCATATTTTGTTTTTGGACTTTTTTGCAAATTTTCGTAATTTTTTCCAATTTTTTTTTTAATTTTCAAAAATATTGTTTTTTCACATTTTCGAAATTATTTTTTTCTAATTTCAAAAGTTTTTTTTCAAATTTTCGTATTTTTTTTTCAAATTTCCAATATTTTTTTTAAACTTTCCAACTTTTTTCTAATTTTCAAAAATATAATTTTTTCAAATTTTCTAAATTATTTTTTTTCTATTTTTTGAACTTTTTTTCAAATTTTCGATTTGAAAAATATCGGCATTTTTTCAAAATTTCGAACTTTTTTTCCAATTTTTTATTTTTTCATATTTTTGAACTTTTTAGAAGTTTTTAAAAAAATATCGATTTTTTTTTTTAAATTTTGAACTTTTTTTCAAATTTTCAAAAATATCGATTTTTCGAAAAAAAAGATTTTCAAATTTTTCAAATAATTTTTTTTTCTAATTTTCAAATTTTCGAACTTATTTTTTTTTCTAATTTTCGAAATTATTTTTTTTACTAATTTTCAAGTTTTTTCAAATTTTCAAATTTTAAACTTTCGGAAAAATAATTGGAAATTTTTAAAAAAAAATTTAGGTCTTTTTTTTTAATTTTTGGATTTTTTGAATTTTTTTTAAAATTAATTAAAATAAAAGTTTATATAAATATATAAAATTAGATGAAATGCAATCTCACCCTTAAAGAATAAAGAAAGTTACAAACAGCCCCCTATAGTTTGGTGTGAAGAAAGAAGGGAAGGAGACTTGATCCAACGGTGATGGAAGGGTTTTTTAGGTTTTCCACCGAGATGGGGTTTTCTCATGATCACATCCCTATGTGTGTGTGTGTGTGTATATATATATATAGTAGAGATCTGGTGAAAATTAAAAGTATAATGAGAAGAATAAGAAGGATTTCTAGCCACACATTTTAAATAGGAGAGAGAATTTTAAGGGGAGATGCATCCATTTTTGTAGGTGCATCTAAAATGTGTGATTGTGGTTTCTTCTTATCATTCTCATTTTAAGTTTTTTTCTTATTTGATCTTAACTCTCTCTCTCTCTCTCTCTCTCTCTATATATATATATATATATTTATTCTATATACTAATTTATCATATATATATATAGGTTAGGATAAATTAGAAGCTTTTCTATCACAACCTAAGAAGGATAAAGAAGTAACTATAAAAACTGCATACTCCGAGATGCACCGACTTAAATTGATGCATCTCTATAATCTTAGAGCATTATAAGCATCATAATTGTGTTTTTTCAGCTTTTAATTGGATGCATTTTATTTTTTTGTTCCTCAGCTTGTGCCGAAATCAATCAAAATCAATTCTGCACCATCTAACATCAGTACACGTTCGAACTCAAAATGGCTGATCTAAATGAAAAATAATAGAAAGGCCATTTAATGCAAGACGGTTGCATCTCAATATTGATTTGAGTCATTCTCACCACTTTTTATTTATTAATTTACTTCTCACTAGATTTCTACTATATATAATATATATTACAAAACACACACACACATACATATATTACACACATACAGATCTTATATATATATATATATCTATATTTTATTATATTATATATATATAATATATATATATATGTATGGTGTGTATATATTGTATATATTATATATATATATATACATATATACACAATATATATATTATATATATATAATAATATATATATTTACTATTGTATTTTTATATATATATATACTTAGTTATATATTAATTTATATGTTGTGTGCTATATAAGTATGTGTGTGTGTGTGTGTGTGTATCTTTTATATATATAGTATATATATATAGATACTATATATTATATTTATATATATATTATTATATATATATTATATATATATATATATATACCCTATCTCAAAAACAGGCATATACACTTACTAATGACGCATTTTTCGTTTTTGGTCCAAAAGTCAAAAAAGTTTTTTACGGTTCGGTTTTTGGACAAAAACCGAGCTCGTTTAAGCTCGCGAGCCTAATCAATTTTTTTTGGGGCGACGAATTTCCGACACTTGAAGCGACAAAAGATGAATATTACGAATTTGTTTCACCGATCACGAGCAAATAGTTTTCGGTCATGCATTTCTCGTATGACAAACCGCGTGAGCAAGGAACCAAATAAGCTTCGTAGCCGAACCACTATAAATCTTGCCAGCCACCCAATGTCCCTGTCTCCGCTCTTAGTTTACTCGCACCTAAAGCCTACCAGCCACACCAGTTTATTGTATATAACCAAAATACACAGACATCATGATTAGAAGTAATTAAACATTGCAGCATATCTTTAGTCAAAAAGAGTTGAATATGCGACAACGTCGCTGGATAGAGTTGTTTAGTGAGTATGACTGTAGTACATGCTGATTTACCAATTTTTTTGGTTGCAACTTATTTGGTCTTTTTGCGCCTTTGAATGACAATTCGTCTTGTGAACATACATTCAAACCGCGTATGCACACTCTTATTCTTGAGCAGCCTATGTGCGTATATTTATTATAAAAAGCTTTCTTATAGTTACCTACCCTAAACTCTAAACCCTAAACCCAAATTCCAGAAAAAAGAGCCCTTGGTCGAACGCGATTTGATCTAAACATCAGACCAAAATGTCGGTCAACAGAGCCCAAAAAACTGCCTGGAGCCCAACGTCAAAAACGGCGACCGGACCGGTTTCAGATCATGTGGCGGACTAATTTATGGGCTCCCTTTGGCATGTAAATCATAGCTTGTTCCACAGCCCCTATAATGAGTTAATCGAATAAGCAATCCCAATCAGCCCATATAATTAACAATTTCAACGATTGATACCAATTGTAAGATATCATGAAAAATAAGGCTTCGGCTTGAAAATGAGGGTTTCTCGGTAAAAGTTTGTTTTTTTCGAAAATAGCTATGTATAAAGTGAACGACCTTTAGTATGTATGTTATTTGTATAAACTCTTTTGTCATCTCCTTTCTTTTGCCTCACAGTACAAACTCTTTTGTGTAAATGCTTCCCTAGGACATGTCTTCTGTTCGTCTCATTTGGCACTAGTTGCTTTTGCTATTACTATAGTGGGTGGGCTTGTTTTCCATTTTTTATGTTGACTCCCCAACAACTACTGCCACAGATCTCCTTTGTCATTACCACCCCATTCTTTTGTTGTTGCCGCTACAGTTTGTCTTGTTTGTTGTGCATTAGAATAACATGCTTTTATGATTCCCTTGATGGCTTTTCTTTGGTTCAATACTATTTTATGATTATTATTTAGTTTCGATCTGATAAATCTTATTCAATATGCCATGAAACTGTCAAGTTTTTATTTACCATCGATTTTAAGGTATCACTACAAGATAAAAGCTATTTAGTGACTAAAATATTTTGCTTACTAATGAGGTAAAAAGTTACTAAACCATATTTGTAAGTTTTAAGGACTCTTTTTTAAAAATAAAGATAAAAGTAGGGAAAAGATTGTAAGTTTTGCTTACTTTTTTTAAAAATAAAAGTAGGGAAAAGATTGTAATTTTTGCTTACTTCTTTTTACAAATAAAGATAAAAGTAAGGAAAGGATTGTAAATTTTGCTTACTTTTTTAAAAAAATAAAAATAAAAGTAGGAAAATTTTTATAAGTTTTGCTGACTCTTATTTAAAAATTAAAGATAAAAGTAAGGAAATGATTTTTTTTAAAAGTCGGGGTATAGGTGAATCTCACGTGACATTCTATCACATTATATTTCCAACCGTCATTTCAACCACTTTCTTTCAACGACCTCCACCATCACCGTTATCGACCACCGTCACTATCACCATCACCGGCCACCGTCACTAGTCACTATCACCGTATTCAGCGTCAGAATTTACATATAAGTGATGAAACCCTAGATTCGTCAAATCTATTAAATTTAATAGTTTCACCCTTGTTCGAGCAACAAATCGATCGATTTATGATTTCTTCAATTTAGAACTTGAGGTATTTTTTGCTTATCTTATTATTGTGCTTGTAGATATTAAACTGCCATTGATTTTTATGAAATAGTTATTTTGGTTTCGTCAATCACAGTCTCTTTGATGTGATTTTAATAATTTAAAGTTTGGAATATGTGATCAGAAAGTATTTCTCCCTTTATTTTGATTTTGTAATGTTATACTTTTATGTGCAGTTAAAGTGTTTGATAAAATGCCAGAATGAAGTTTATTAGTTTAGCTGATTGCAACTTACAATTTTTTTATCGCAAACTACTCACATTTTTCTGCAAAACACAGATATTGTATGATTTTTCAGTTCTATACAATATCATGATAATAGGAATATGATTTTTCGATGAATTAGTTGACGAAAAGTTCATAAGAATACGTAGTTTATTTAGCTAATTAACATGATAAAAATGATACCCGGACATGAGTTTATGGTGGTTGGACTATCATTTGGTTTATAATCATCAATTTATGTTGGTTTTTTATTATCTAGGATTAACATTTTGTAACCGTTTACTTTCCTATTCCATTCAGTATCCACTCCTTGATGACCATATAGGCATATATGCATAAAAATATGTAGGGTTTGTGATGAGATTGTACATTATGCAATTTTTTTTAAAACTAATTGGTACGTGCGCTTTCTATGGAATTTGATAATCATGAGTAAATGCTAGCTAGCAAATCATGTCGGTGCCCTGCATCACCTACTAATATGTACATTTCCATGAAGATGCATCCTAATATTAGTGGTGTGAAAGGAAGATAGAGATGTGTATTCCCATTCTTAGGTGATGTAATTGCATCAATGTACTTTGTGTGAAATAGGCCTAAACCCAAGCTCATGTTGAGGTAAACTCTCTAAAATCAATCCATTTATGTAACAACCGGCAATTTTTGAAATTTTAAATGACTATTTTACCCTTTGACTTTTCGGGTCCGACTTGACTTTTGATCTTTTATTGTCACATAAAAACGATTACCGTGTAACCGGTAATTTTTCGAAACATATATAAATAATAAATAATATTTATTATTACATTACCCTCATGTGCAAATTTATTTTTAACTTATTTGACTTGAAAACGAGAAGATATATGTTATACCTAAGTTGACTTATCAAAAACGACCCGCTAAATCACGTTTTCACGACTCGGACTCTAAAGCAATTTGATGTAAAACAAGCAAAAAATGACTGAAATACCCTCGCAAAGTTTTAGAAACGAAAACAACGCGTTCCGACGCGAAAATAATTAAATTATATTTAATTATCACGTTTTATTAAATAAAAATAATTAATAAATTATTTAACAATTTATTCAAAAGCGTTTATTAAAAACATGAATATTCAAGTTAGAGTTTTATTTTACGGACAAAGCCCAACCATAATACACAAATAAATAATAAGCAATTTAAATAAATGTTATAAAACAATGATGAAAACTAGTCGTGTAAATATCAATATTTCATGGAAAAATCATTCGGAACGCAATGGCGTAACTTTCATGTTTTGAATCGTCCGTTTACTAGCCTAAACGAGTCCCGAACCATTAATTAACAAAAGTTACACCTTAAGCCCCTGTGAAAATATTTACAACTTCTACCCTAATCTATACAACACTTGGCTACATTTGAATTATACTTTTTATATATAGAGAGAGATAACCCTATTAGGGTTCATTCACTTTTTAACCTAGCACACAAACCCTCCTCACTCTCAACTTCCAGCGCCGCTCCGACGACTTCCGGCCACCACCAGTCGACACCATCCGAACACCATCAACATCATCTTCACACCTCCATCATCATCATCACCTTGCTACCCCAAGTTCATAATCACCTCACCACCGGGGCTCGCCACCTCAAATTCGTCTCCACCATCCCCATCGCACCACAGCACCACCTTCACCTCAGCCCACCTAAGGGTGTGTTGGTTTGCGTTTGGTTCTGTCTCCAGCAACCCAGGGTGCGTTGGGTTTAAGGTAACACCAAAGGGTGCGTTGGGTTTCATGGTTCCCACCAGCAGGGTGCGTTCGATTTGGTTTTGGCATAAATTAGGTGCGTTTGGTTTTGGGTTTAGCACCAGGGGTGTGTTCGTTTGAATGGTCACAGACAAGGGTGCGTTGGTTTTCGTGGGGTAACTCCATAGGGGTGTTTGTTTTGCTGAAAATCAACTTTCGGGCGTGTTTGGTTTTTGATAAAACCACCATAAGGTGCGTTTGGCTGTTAGAAACAGGTTTAGGGTGCATTTGGTTGTGCAGAAACACCTAAAGGGTGCGTTTGGTTGTGCACAAACACCTAAAGGGTGCGTTTGGTTGTGCAGGAACGCACTAAGGGTGTGTTTGGTTTGACAGTTACAACATAAGGGCGCGTTTGGGATTAACAAAACTGCCAAAAAGGGGCGTTTGGGTTAACAGAAAAACCATAAGAGTGCGTTTGGTTTAGCTGCAGTTAGGAGTGCGTTTGGTTGGCTGTGTAACAGCTGTAAGGGCGTGTTTGGGTGAGCAGAAAACCATTAGGGTGCGTTTGGTTTATATAATCGACTAATAAATATATCGTAGGATTTTTATAATTATAAAAACTGATCTAATAGTGGTTTAATGGTTAAATAAATGTGTTGTGTATTATTTTATTTTTGGTGTTTAATAACGTATTTGGGAGTATTTGGATTTGGGGATAAAAACTATTACGGGGTGTGTTTGGGTTTGCAACATGGATTAATTTAACTCAGGGAAAAATAATTAACTTTTGTTAATATGGAAAATGTCAAATAAACGAATCGGTCATGCTGAGATTTTTATAAATCGCTACACTTAGTAAACTTTTTCAAATCTTACTTTACTTATTATCCTAAAAAGGACGAATTAAATGCCTTAAGAATTATTAGACCGTGAAGAACCGGTAATCAAACGTAAGCTATAATTTTAGAAGAATTCATTTGTCTAATCCGCAAATTTAAACGTGTGATTATTTTTATAAAGAAACTTTTTATTAAATCATTTGGGGATATCCGGGCACGTGTCGAATTATTTAGTTTCTTTTATTTTTATCATCTTTCTTATATAATACTTGGAAAGTATTATATAATTAAACCATTTTATTTTAATTATCACCTTTTAGATATAACACATGTCGTGTATTATATACGCTTCGAGTTATTCTTTTGGTTGTGTATCTTGTTATATAATTAACGGTATGAATTATATACTTGGTCATTTTTCATTATGTAATATATACGGAATATATTACACCATTTGGGTTTACTTCTTGATTTATTTAATTTAACCAACCACCAAGCTATTACAACTTTAAATCTAAATCTTTTATCAACGTGCCGCATTGATGTACTCATTCATCGAAAAACCCAAATACATTATCCTAAGCTAGTAGGATATAACCATTAAGATAAACCGCAACTTCTTGGTCGAGCCGTTCCAGTTTCTGTTTTGTCTGGCGCTTAATTTGCGCATTCCTGCCAATCGTTCTACAACATCGAGGTGAGTTTATAGCCCCACGTTTAACTTGTTTTACATATATTTTTTGGGTGAGAACATGCTTGTTTGCAAATGCATTTACATGGTTGATTACAAATTGGTTTACATACTCATTTACATAGCTCACTATGGGATACATTATTTGACTTTATTTTTGGTCTTAAATACATACTTTACTTTTGAAATAATTACGAATTAGCTTAAGCGGATTGAACTGATAACTATAAGTAAATGCTCGGGTGTTCTTGGAAGGGACACCTGTGAGGGGTACACAGTCATTATTGTCCGGGTGTTCTTGGAGGGGACACCTGCGAGGGGTACATAGTGCATTGGTTTCATGAACTTAGAGTAATTGTAATCATTATTTTATACACATAGGAATATTTACGTTGCTTTGAATAAAGTGGAAATACATACTTTGGACAATTGCGGTCCAATTTTCATACGTACATTTTGTGACTATTTGGGGATTGAAAAGGTCATGCATATTTTACATCTCTTTGATTTCTAAAAATCATACATACATTTTGGAAGAACATTCAGGGATTGAAACGGTCATTCACGCTTAGAACTTTGGTTCAATATTTATACTTACAAAAACCTATGAACTCACCAACTTTATGTTGACACTTTTAAGCATGTTTTTCTCAGGTGAATTAGATGCTTGGCTTACTTGATGTGCACCGGAGTCTAAATTTGACAAGATTTCATTCATGGATTTCTACTTACATGCAAATGATCAAATCTCGTTGTATCATTTTCAAGCTTTTCATTGTGATGCAATTATGGGACAAGTCTTATATCAATTTCAAGAAAATCAACGAGATTACTTTTCAAACGACACATTTAGAGGTCGTTCTCTTGTATCTTGTGTTGTTGTATTATGAAGTAACGCCCTCAGACATATTTCTGCTGCGACACATTTTTGGGGGTGTTACAGATTGGTATCAGAGCACTGGTTATAGAGAACTAGGTTGCATATTTTACCCTAGACTATAACTGTTTTCACAAACATTGCATCACATCAAACATTTTCAAAGTGCATACACACTACTTGCTTACTTGCTTACATTACTTGTTACATTAAGTGCTTACATGACATACATATATATAATATATATGCTTACATCCCTTTTGCGTATATCGTACGTTTATTTATATAAGAGTTATTTATATAAATACCAGAACGTTTCTTAAGACATTGTGAGCTGCACGTTATGGCTGTCCATCAGCCCGGGGTTGCGTCGAGTTGTGGGGATTACACCGAAATAAAGTGAGTTTGTTAACACGAACATAGATAAATTGTTTCAATAATCGATTTATAAAAAATGTGGATGAAAATATTATAAATTGCGCGTCTAAGTAAAATACGATATGAATATTAAAACGGGACTGATATTAATGTATAAGTGATATTAGTCATATTTGAGACGAGAATTGGACTAAAAATAGACTTTAGTGCCTTTATATCACGAGTAATTTAAATCAGAAAATAGAACATGAGATTCGGGAATTCGAGACCTTGAAAAGGTTAGACTTTGTTTATAAAATATAACAAATTTATATTTTGACGGACGTTTTGATTAAATAAGGGACTTCCTAACATCCAATAACGAAGAAACAGGATCGAAATCGGATATACACTTAGTAAGAAAAATAGGTTATTTTAATAAATATTAGAAAATGGCAGATTATTAATTAAATGATTTGATCACTTTCGAGTCCGTTTCAGCTTCCGGCGAACAGCGAAAGTTGTTCGTAATGACGTTTTAACTTTGCCAGGCGAGGGATTGTCTGTTTTTAAAGTTAAGTATGCGGTCAAAACTAAAGGTCGGATTAATATAATTAGTTTCAGTTAATTATTTAAGATCATTATTCGGAATCTAAAAACGGAAGGTCTATAAAATAGTGAATTTCTGTAAATATTAAGATAAGTTATATTGGACGAAAATGTAATATATACATAAAATATACTACGTGTTAAATGTGTAAAGACCGCAAGGGGATTTCTCATCACATTATATATGACTGCATTACATATAAAAATATTATGATCTTCGTGGTAACGAGTGTAACCGCATTCGTTGATCGTATTTAGTTACGTGTATCATAATCGAACGACATATATAGTCGAAGTTCGAGATCGTTGCAGATTCAGTTGTGATTTAATTGGATTAATTGATCGTGGTCTTTAATCAATGTGAGTTCATAGCCTCGCTTTTCAATCTTTTGAATGTTTTATAACCCGCGAGGGGGATACATGCTTGTCTACAAATCCTTATACTTGGTTATCTTATAACAATGTGATTGTTTTAAAGGATTTTGTGAGTTTATAGCCCCATGTTTTACTGGTTTTACATATATTTGGGGTGAGAACATGCTTGTTTGCAAATGCATTTACATGATTGAATTACAAATTGATTTACATACTTATTTGCATAGCTCGCTATGGGATACATTATTTGACTTCATTTTTGGTCACAAATGCATACTTTACATTTGAAATGATTTCGGATTAGCTTAGGCTGATTGAACTGATAGCAATAAAATTACTGCCCGGGTGTTCTTGGAGGGGACACCGGTAACGGGAGTACATATTTTTACATTACTGCCCGGGTGTTCTTGGAGGGGACACCGGTAACGGGAGTATATATATACGCATTATTTGTATCACTGCCCAAATTGGGTACATACAAGTCTACGTCACAGCGTCATGAACTGTAAATCACTTGGAGGGTGAGCGCGAATGTTATGAAATAGATCTATTCGGGTGTGGATCCCTGTTCGGGTGATTAGCGATCACTTGGTAAACGAACATTATAGCGTGATGTCCACGCGAATGATATAAAATAGATCTATTCGGATTGACCACTAACCCGTTCGGGTGACTAGCTATCAATGGCACGAACGTTTATAACAAGTCGATATATCGTTGGGACTATCGGGCCTCCCCAACAAATACATATATGGAACATTTTGTTCATAAAATGTGTCATGCATTCTTTATAAATCTTTGGGATAAGATTGGTACTTTTGGTGACATAAAATGTGTCATGCATTCTTTATAAATCTTTGGGATTTTTACATGGTACTGTGATGATACAGTGGATTACATTTATATTAAACAAATTTTATGAACTCACCAACTATTAATGTTGACACTTATTAAGCATGTTATTCTCAGGTGAATTGATGCTTGGACTAGTTGATGTGGGCATTGGAGTCTTTAAACATTCAAGCTTTTCATTGTTGCAAATTATGGGACAAATGTATTATTTAAATTCAGATTTTTATTAAATCAACAAATGTTATTATGCAAACGACACCTATAGGTCGTGTCTCTTGTATCAATTGTTGAGTATTAAACGAAGTAACACCACCATTTGTTATTTCCGCTGCGTGTGTATATGATTTTTGGGGGTGATACACATGTCGTGTTATTATATACGCTTACGAGTTATTCTTTTGTTGTGTAAATCTTGTTATATAATTCACGTATGAATATAAAAACATGGTTATTTTCATTATGTAATATAAACGAACAAATTACAACACCCTTTACTTACTCTTGTTTATTTATTAACCAACCACCAAGCTAATTATAAACTGTTAAATTCTAAAATCTTTATCAACGTGTCGCGTTGATGTACTCATTCATCGGAAAACCCAAATACATTATCCTAGGCTAGTAGGATAGAACCGTTAAGATAAACCGCAATTTTTTGGTCGATCCGTTCCAGTTTTGAGGCTATGAATTCACATTGTTATAAGATAAAAGAGTATGTAAAAGAGTTTGTAACGAGCATGTATCCCCCTCGCGGGTTTATAAAATATGTAAAATGAGTAAAGGCGAGGTTATGAACTTCACCTGATAGGTAGATGTAATATATATTCCAAAATAAAAGCTGACGACCGTATCACAATCTTAACCGGGGAAGATTGATAAAGCAAAATGATTAGTAAACAGCCACGTCACACAACCTGAGTAGAATATATCAAGTCTTAGGAAGTTTGTACTTTAGAACTTTGGTTTAAGAGTTATGAGTTTGATTGAAGAGTTTGGAATTATTGTATCACCGTTCGGGCCATCAAATTCAGTAAGTTCGAATTCAGTAAACGTTTTGAGGATCTAGAGCACTTTTAATCTTAAAACCCATAACAACTCAGTCAGAACGTAATACCAAAGATGAGACTCCTTAATATAAGCTCCAGTATTTGTGATAAAAAGAAAAGATAAGCTTCCGGATGATTGGTTTTTTAATGTTTATTCAATATCTGAAATGTTAAGCACGGAGACGCGTCAATTTTAAAGTTATGTCTGGTAAGGTTTTTTAAACATGATTTTATTACTTTTTCAAAATGTACATTTTAAAGACCCTAGGGTTTTGGAAAATGCAAATAGTCTTGGATGTTTTGCATATGTTTACGACTTTGGTCCTTCAACTTTGAAAGATATACCAAGTAAACCTTAGAATTTAAAAAGTGACCTAATAGACCCCTATAGTTATAACTTTGATAAAATGACATATTCAGCCCCTTTAGTTATAAGTTTTAGAAAGTTACGATATATATCCCTTGCATGGATTATAATTACAAAACATGTCCAAATTGCCATGCAAGCTTATTTTAACATTTCATTAGACATTTATAAGTTATAATAAACTAAAATATGAAGATTTAACGCAACACAAGTTAAAATAACATTCTTAAGCTAGTAAGCAAAACGGTCAAATTAGGTTTCAAAATGAACGCGTGGGTTTTAAGTTCAAATTTCCTACATATAATCAATAAAGTGGTAATATTAACAATAGTTATAATGCATGTAAAGGATAGATTATAACAATATTTAATCATTATAACATATAGTTTTTAAGAAAAACGCGAATTAGGAGTTTTCCGGGTTACGTTTTAGATCAAAATGGAAAATGAAAGTCCCCATATTGAGTTATGAAACGTTAAAACAAGAGGTATATTTTAGGATCATAAGAACATTATAAGGTGTAGTAGCAGAAGAAGAACATTCAAAACCTGGGTCTGAGCTCAATGATCAAAAATGGTGGAAATAGCCATCAGGTAGTAATTTCTACTCGTACGCCTTGAATCTTACTCCGAGGCCTACAATACTTCAGGGCTTCGATTCTTGAACTCTTTAATGATCCTAGATCATAAGGGACAAAGGATTGCTGCCAATTGGGTTTGAGAGAGAAGAGATGTGGTGCGAGTTGAAATGAACACATAAGGCTCCTATTTATACCCAAATGAAGCATAGATGACTAAGGAAGCTTATGAATTTGATATAGGACGTGTGTAACAGCTAGGGAGTGATGTGTTGAAGCTACATGATGAGTATTGAGGTCTAGAGGTGGTAGGATTGCAAGGTGAAGGTTTGTGTTATATGGTGGTTTTGGGTGTATCCGCGCTGATTGGAGCAAAAAGAAGGCCATGTGCCTTTAATTTCGACCAAGAGAAGGTTCAAGCAGGTGGGTGAGCTGCTACAAGGTGTCTAGAAGGAGTTTATGCAAGTGCCTTGCACATGGTTAGGGCTAAAATGGGTTAAAGAAGCCAAAAATGGGGTGCGGGTCTGTTTTGGGCTCGGCATAGTTTTCAAGAGTCTTTCCAAGGTACATTGTGTTTATAATGATTAAGGATAGATGAAATAGGTTATTAAGGTCTGGTATTAAAGTAATTAGCAAATTCGTTGGGTTAAAAACGGATTAGATATGAAGAAATGGGAGTACGGTTTTCAACTAGGGCTCTTAGGTTTTTGCTTGACTTTCTTGGCTTATATTTTGCATACTCTTGATTAGGAATGATGGAATACAAATCCTAGGGCTTATATAAAGTATTATCAATGAAGTTTGGTCGTTGGTTTAAGTTATAATGGGTTGAAATTGAGAAAACGGGTCAAAGTTACAATTAGGGCATAATTAGGGTTTTCTGGATTCGTTAAGGTTTTCTAGGCTTTGATTTCTTGCACATTGCCAAGTTAATGATAGATAATGATTTGTAAACTTATTTTATGAGTTTATAATGGCCCTTGGTTGGTTATTTGGGATTAGAATGGTTTAAAACGAGTAAACGGGTCAAATGATCATTTAGGGTGCAATTAGGGTTTCTATAATATGTTTTAGGTACAAGTGAAGTAAAATGATGAAGTAATGATGAATAATGATTGAATAGGATTGATATGATTGTAAAATAAGTTATTTAAACTTATTTAAGTGTTGGTTTGGGGTTATGATGGATAAAAGCCAAGAAACGGTTCATGGTTTAGAAACTAGCTTGGTTTTAGGGTTTAAGGTTTTGAATTAAGGTTTTGAGTACAAAAGCATGAATGAAAGCTTATGAATGGGATAATTAGGGTTTACATATTATAAAATGAGTGTAGTAGCTTGCTCACAAGTGGTGGTGAAGAAATTAGAATGAAAATGGAGGTAAAACGGCTATTTTAGAGACTTGTACTTTGACTTGAAGAGACTTTATATTTCAAATGAGATGTTATATTGCTTGTAAATATGCTTTAGATGTTAATCTTCCACAAAATTAGGGTTTAGAGATACCCGATAATGGTTTAAAGCCCGTTTTGATATAACGTTGCGAATAGTACATTATAGGAATAATGTACCTTGTAAAAAGAATATGATGATATTGACTTGACATGTTATGATGTTTGCTTGACATATATGAAGACAGGATTGCCATAGATAGGTTGTGTGAGCTTGTCTGCTTTAGTTATGACATATAGATATATATATAAGTAATGTAATAAAGCGAAAAATTTCCCCGTACAATTGTGATAATAGTAAAATAGGTTTTGCATTTGATAAAAATTCTTGGGTTGTTATATATATCGTACGTTTATTTATATAAGAGTTATTTATATAAATACCATAACATTTCTTAAGATATTGTGAGCTGCACAATGGCCTCATTTTACTTTTTAGACATTGTGAGTTGCACAATGGTCTCATTTGACTTCTTAGACATTGTGAGTTGCACAATGGTCTCACTTCGTTCTCAGACATTGTAAGTTAAACAATGGTCTCTAAGAATAATTTTCTTTCATAACTTCATACATCATCGTATTACGCGAAAGCCATCATAACTTTGTTTACATGGAATTATGTATGAATCTAAGTATTACAAGTCTTGGCATATGGGCGGGACATTAATCAGGATTATTAATTGATTAAATGCTATGTTGACTTGTTCATAAAGACCTTCATCTTACTTACTATAACCGTATACTCATCAATTATTTTGAACACTATGTCGATCTCGCCTAATTGTTTTATTCTTCATCTCCAAAGACGAGTTTTAAACACTCGTCCCATACTCATTAGAGCACATGCAGCGTCATGTCATCCACCACCTTGAAGATTGTGTGAGTACGCGTATTGTACCAGAAATTATTAAAGTAAGAGATGATTTATAATCCCTTTATTTGAAAGGATTGACGGCCTCTTCATTTCAATAAAGAAATGTAAATCAACCGAACCATAAAGTTTTATCATATTCAATTATATACAGTAAATTGGGAAGCTTCTTTATGCAAATAATAAATTATAAATGAGTGGGCTTAATGGTATTCGATATGATACGAGTACGAACTCGAACCCGATAATCACCGGAATCTGTTAGATAGGTCTAGAAAACACAATCGTACATTACCACTCAGCAAATCTAAGGCCTCCCTTGAACTACCGTTACCTCATTCATAGTATTACTTTTGCCGTTACAAATCTTTACGATCATGAACTATCTATGGAGCTAACCGACTTGTGCACACTTGAACTAATGGAGTTGATTCATCCTCGAACTAACGACTGAGTACAATATTCCACCACCTATAGCATAAGCTCTCTCGCGAGCTCGTCCTAATTGTTGACCTTTATTCTGGGGATATTGTTTTCTCAAAATGTCCTCACTCTCTATATCCCATCACCGTTTGTTTATGCTTAATTGCCCTGTTATGGATGCTGTTTGTTGGGGGTCTGGAGTGGTCCCGACTGGTATAAAACTTTACCAATATGTAATGCAAACACCCTTAAACCAGATAAAACACCTATCGACGAAAAGATAGTCGATAATTAATTCATTTTCGGGCCACTAGTACGAAGAATTTAGGTCGCAATACATCCTTAGGTACTGCTAAAGTAAGTTTGGATTCGTAACTCTATAGCCTCGTCCGATATTAATCATCGAACATTACAGATATCAGAAACGAGACTTCGTCCTTGAACATTCGAAATTTTATGTAGACATACTCACTCGACTACACTTTTTTCTTCGACGCTTTCACTATTAAGAGACTTTCCTTATAACGCGTGTATATCAGTCATAAGACCTGTAATGATATTTTTTTTAGATACCTATTTTGATAGATTAAATATCCTGTCAAACCTAGCCAAATTTTTTTTTGTATATTGAGAAGTGTCGAAACATCGAATTTTACTGAATAAAGTTTTCAGCGTCTTGTTTAGAATTGGGTTATTAAATCTTAAATCTTTTCTTGGTCACACAATCGGTTAACACAAATTAAATCTCGGGACGAGATTCCTTTAAGGGGTAGGTACCTTGTAAACAACCGAGCAATTTCAAAATTTTTAAATGAACTATATTACCCTTTGACTTTTCGGGTCCAATTGACTTTTTGACTTTTGATCTTTTATTGTCACATAAAAACGATTACCGTATAACCGGTAATTTTTCGGAACATATTTAAATAATAAATAATATTTATTATTACATTTCCCTAATGTGCAAATTTATTTTAACTTATTTGACTTGAAAACGAGAAGATATATGTTATTCCTAAGTTGACTTATCAAAAACGACCCGCTAAATCACGTTTTCACAACTCGGACTCTAAAGCAATTTGATGTAAAACGACATTCCGGACAACTTTTTAGTTTTACCCGAGACCCGAAAACAAGCCGAAAATGACTAAAATACCCTCGCAAAATTTTAGAAACGAGAACAACGCGTACCGACACGAAAATAATTAAATTATATTTAATTATCACTTTTTATTAAATAAAATAAGTAATAATTATTAACAATTTATACAAGAACGTTTTATTAAAAAGTGAATATTCAAGTATCTGAGTTTGTTATTTTACGGACAAAGCCCAACCCGTAATACACAAATAAAATAATAAGCAATTTAAAAAAATGTTTATAAAACAATGATGAAAATTAAGTCCATAGTAAATCTCCCCCATATATCATGGAAAAATCATTCGACGCATGGCGTAACTTTCGTGTTTTGAATCCGTTTCCGTTACTAGCAAACGATCCGAACCATTAATTAACAAAAGTTACACCATAAGCCCCTGTGAAAATATTTACAACTTCTACTCTAATGTATACAACACTTGGCTACATTTGAATTATACTTTTTATATATAGAGAGAGATAACCCTATAAAGGATTATACCACTTTTAACCTTAGCACACAAACCCTCCTCACTCTCAACTTCCAGCGCCGCTCCGGCGACTTCCGGCCACCACCAGCCGACACCATCCGAACACCATCAGCATCATCTTCACACCTCCATCATCATCATCACCTTGCTACCCCAAGTTTATAATCACCTCACCACCGCGGCTCGCCACCTCAAATTCGTCTCCACATCCCCATCCCACCACAGCACCACCTCCACCTCAGCCCACCTAAGGGTGTGTTGGTTTGCGTTTGGTTCTGTCTCCAGCAACCCAGGGTGCGTTGGGTTTAAGGTAACACCAAAGGGTGCGTTGGGTTTCATGGTTCGCACCAGCAGGGTGTGTTCGATTTGGTTTTGGCACAGATTAGGTGCATTTGGTTTTGGTGAGAACGCAACAGAGTGCGTTTGGTTTATATAGAAATCGATTAGGATGCGTTTTGGTTTTGTATAAAACAGATTAGGGTGCGTTTGGTGGATATAGAAACAAGAAACGGGTACGTTTGGTTAGGTAAAAACCGCAAGAGGAGCGGTGGTTTGTTGTTTCGCCAGATTCGGGTGCGTTTGATTGTTATTGAAATACAAATGGTGCGTTTGGTTTTAGGTTTAGCACCAGGGGTGTGTTCGTTTGAATGGTCACAGACAAGGGTGCGTTGGTTTTCGTGGGGTAACTCCATAGGGGTGTTTGTTTTGCTGAAAATCATCTTTCGGGCGTGTTTGGTTTTGATAAAACCACCATAGGGTGCGTTTGGCTGTTAGAAACAGGTTTAGGGTGCGTTTGGTTGTGCAGAAACACCTAAAGGGTGCGTTTGGTTGTGCACAAACACCTAAAGGGTGCGTTTGGTTGTGCAGGAACGCACTAAGGGTGCGTTTGGTTTGACAGTTACAACATAAGGGCGCGTTTGGGATTAACAAAACTGCCAAAAAGGGGCGTTTGGGTTAACAGAAAAATCATAAGAATGTGTTTGGTTTAGCAGCAGTTAGGAGTGCGTTTGTTTGGCTGTGTAATAGCCGTAAGGGCGTGTTTGGGTGAGAATAAAACCATTAGGGTGCGTTTGGTTTATATAATCGACAAATAAATATATCGTACGATTTTTATAATTATAAAACCTGATCTAATGGTGGTTTAATGGTTAAATAACTGTGTTGTGTATTATTTTATTTTTGGTGTTTAATAACGTATTTGGGAGTATTTGGATTTTGGGATAAAAACTGTTAAGGGGTGTGTTTGGGTTTGCAACATGGATTAATTTAATTGAGGGAAAAATAATTAACTTTTGTTAATATGGAAAATGTCAAATAAACGAATCGGTCATGCTGAGATTTTTATAAATCGCTACACTTAGTAAACTTTTACAAATCTTACTTTACTTATTATCCTAAAAAGGACGAATTAAATGCCTTAAGAATTCTTAGACCGTGAAGAACCGGTAATCAAACGTAAGCTATAATTTTAGAAGAATTCATTTGTGTAATCCGCAAATTTAAACGTGCGATTATTTTTATAAAGAAACATTCTATTAAATCATTTGGGGAGATCCGGACACGTGTTGAATTATTTAGTTTCTTTTATTTTTATTATCTTTCTTATATAATACTTGGAAAGTATTATATAATTAAACCATTTTATTTTAATTATCACCATGATATAACACATGTTGTAACATCCGAGAATTTTCGAATTTTTGAATGACGATTTCAATCGTTGACTTTTAGGGTCTGGTTTGACTTATAAGAACGATCATCTAAATCACGTTTTCACGACTCGGACTCTAAAGCAATTTGATGTGGAATGACTGATTTATTTTATTTAACCAACCATCAAACTATTACAACTTAAGATCTAAATCTTTTATCAACGTATCACATTCATCATTCTAAGTTAGTGGGTATTAGCCGATAAGATTAGTTGCAACTTCTTGATCGAGCTGTTTCGTCTTCCGTTCGTGTTGTGCATATTAGATGCCTATCCGTCAATTGTTCTGCAACATCAAGGTGAGTTTATAGCCTCATGTTTTACTTGTTTTACATATATTTTTGGGGTGAGAACATGCTTGTTTGCAAATGCATTTACATGGTTGATTACAAATTGGTTTACATACTCATTTACATATCTCACGATGAGATACATCACTAGTTTTCACTTATGGATACTACAACTTTGATTTCATTCTAATGATTATGGATTAGCTTAAGTTGCATGAACTGTTAATTACTCGGAGGGTAAGCGCGAATGTTATAAGATAGATCTATTAGATTGACAACCCTTCGGGTGACTAACTATCACCGAGAACGAACGTTATACCATGTCGGATCATGATTGGATTGGCGCCTACGGGGCCAACAATCACATACACATGAATATTTTTATTACTGCCCGAGTGTTCTTGGAGGGGACAACCTATGATAAGGTACTTCTACTATCCTTGAAAAGCATACAAACAAGTCTACATCACAGTTTTATGAACTTAGGTGTGTAATCATAATCACAAATGGTGACTATTTAAGGATTGAAATAGGTCATGCATACATTACAAATCTTGGATTTGAACATATATTCATACATTTTGTGACTATTTAAGGATTGAAATAGGTCAGGCATGCATTACAAATCTTTGATTTAAGATTTTAAATCACTTTATGATACTGTGGAGAGACAGTAGTTACTAAACGTATTACATGGTACTATGATGACACAGTAGACAAATACATTCATTGAAATTTACATTTATACTTTAACTAACCTATGAACTCACCAACTTTATGTTGACACTTTTAAGCATGTTTTTCTCATGTGAATTAGATGCTTGGCCTACTTGATATGCATTGGAGTCTACTATATTCAAATGATCAAATCTCGTTGTATTGTTTTTTAAGCTTTTCATTTTGATGAAATTATGGGACAAATGTTATATCAATTTCAAGAAAATCAACGAGATTACTTTTCAAACGACACATTTAGAGGTCGTTCTCTTGTATCTTGTGCTGTTGTATTATGAAGTAACACTCCCGGACATATTTCCGCTGTGACACATTTTTGGGGGTGTTACAGATTGGTATCAGAGCACTGGTTATAGAGAACTAGGTTGCATATTTTACCCTAGACTATAACCGTTTTCACAAACATTGCATCACATCAAACATTTTCAAAGTGCATATATACTACTTGCTTACCTGCTTACATTACTTGTTACCTTAAGTGCTTACGTGACATACATATATATAATATATATGCTTGCATTCCTTTTGCGTATATCCTACGTTTATTTATAAAAGAGTTAATTATATAAATACTAGAACATTTCTTAAGACATTATGAGTTGCATAATGGTCTCATTTACATCTCAGACATTGTAAGTTACACAATGGTCTCATATTACTTCTTAGACATTGTGAGTTGCACAATGGTCTCACTTCGTTCTCAGACATTGTAAGTTAAACAATGGTCTCTAAGGATATTTTTTTTATAAGTTTATACAATATCGTAGTACACGAAAGCCGTCATAGTTTTGTTTAAATGGAATTATGTATGAATCTAAGTATTATAAGTCTTGTATGGGCGGGACTTGTAATATAAGGATTGATTATGATAATTGATATGTCAACCAAAACCCGTCACCAGTTCTGTTTACATGAAATTAAATGCATGAATATAAAGTATTACAAGCCTTTGTAATGCGGGACTTGTAATAGGGGATTGATGTGAATAATGCATGTGACTCGTTCATAAGAAGGATTTTTATTGTTATTTAACACTACCGAGTACTCCAATACTATCTTGAACTCTATGTCGATTTCCTCTGATTGTTTTACTCCCCGTCTCTGAGGACGAGTTTTAAACACTCGTCCCATACTCATTAGAGCACATGCATCGTCATGTCATCAACCACCTTGAAGGTTATGTGAGTACGCGTATTGTATCAGAAATTATTAAGTATGATGATTTATAATCTCTTTATTTGAAAGGATTGGGACGCCTCTTCATTTAAATAAATAAATTGTAAATCACCGAACCATAAGTTTAACCTTGGCTAAGCACTTTGGCTCAAAAAGAAGATACCCATGAGTCTTTAATGAGCTGATGGACACTCCTCTAAACTTCTCAGCATTCATAATGAATAAGCTTAAGGTTGATACTCTAACTCCAGAATTATTAGCCGGTCCAACATTCGAACTGATGAAAGGATCATGCAAGAGTCTATTGGAGCTAGAATATTTTTTGAAGAAGTCTACAAGGCAACCACTGATCAATTAGACTGGAACAACCCTGAAGGTCAGCAATATCCACATGATCTGCGTAAGTCATTACCATTGATACCTAATTCTCGAGGTCGTCAAGTCATTCATTTCAAACACTTCATCAACAACGACCTAGCGTATCTAAGTGGTGGTGTCTCAAGCCAAAAATATACAACTTTAATGACAAAAGACCAAGGCTGCAGATTACGGGCACATCAAATGTCGGTTAGCTACGACAAACATGCACTCTGGGGAATCTCACATTGGGGGCAAAAACAACAAAAATTCTATGGATTTGCTGCTAATAGGGAATCTACTCGAGATGTCTTCTCCAAACGCAGAATCATTACTGTCACAAAGCTTCAAATAGTCGAATGGCATAATTACAAGCATTTGGATTGGATCATTATTCGTAGAGATGATGAAAAGCTGTATACATTCAAAGAAGGCGATTTCAACAGGCTTCGCATCCAAGACATCGAAGACATGCTGCTTCTTCTTGTTCAAGGCAAGTTGACAAATCTCACTGTTGAAGAACGCCTAGCTTTTAATGTCTCCTTGAAAATGTTTACAAGAAGCGTTGTCATCCAAAGGCGTGTGGAGGATCTTCAATTAGGTGTCGAGAGTTATCAAAAGAAGCCCAACCTCACAAAACCGCATATTTACAGATCAGATCTTAAACGAAGGGAAGCTTATACAGCATACTCCAATCCCAGAGGTTTCATTTACCAGAACAAAGACAAGAAGAACAGATTGATGCGTATTGATGAAGTACACAAGTTCAGTGACGGTACACTCAATGGTGTTTGGACTGCTCTTGTATTGATGCATACATATAAATATATGTATGATTTTAGTTGGTAACGATGTACGCATCGTTGATCGTATTTAGTACGTGTATCATAATTCGATTCGACATTATTATAGGGTGTGTCGAGATCGGTTGGCAGATTCAGTGTGATTTAATTGGATTAATTGATTCGTTGGTCTTTAATCAATGTGAGTTCAATAGCCTCGCGTTTCAATCTTTTGAATGTTTTATAACCCGCGAGGGGGATACATGATTTTGTCTACAAATCCTTTTATATACTTGGTTATATATAACAATGTGATTGTTTTAAGGATTTTGTGAGTTTATAGCCCCATGTTTTACTGGTTTTACATATATTTGGGGTGAGAACATGCTTGTTTGCAAATGCATTTACATGATTGAATTACAATTGATTACATAACTTATTTGCCGTAGATCGCTTATGGGATACATTATTTGGACTTCATTTTTGGTTCACAACTTTGGCATACTTTACATTTGAAATTGATTTCGGATTTAGCTTAGGTGATTGGAACTGATAGCAATAAAATTATGCCCGGGTGTTCTTCGGAGGGGATCACCGGTAACGGGGTTGTACATATTTTTACCATTAATGACGGGGTGTGCTTGGATGGGGACAACGGTAACGAGAGTATTAGATTTCGGCATTATTTGTATCATGCCCAAATTGTGGATACATTATAAGTCGTAGTCACCGCGTCTCTCATGGAAAACTGTAAATCACTTGGAGGGCCACGTGAATGCGCGAATGTTATGAAATAGATCTTTGGGTGTGGATCCTGTTCGGGTGATTAGCGTTCACTTGGTAAACGAACTTATCAGAGTGATGTCCTCGCGATATGAATATAAAAATAGATCTATTCGGGATTAGACCACCCCCGTTCGGTGTGACTCGTGGCTATCCACTTGGCACGAACGTGTATATAACATGTCGGATTATATCGTTGGTGTACTATCGGCCTCCCCTACAATACTATTATGGATACATTTTGTTTCATAAAATGTGTCATGCATTCTTGAATTAAAATCTTTGGGATAAGATGTACTTTTGGTGACATAAAAACGCGGCTCGCATGCATTCTTTATAAATCTTTGGGAGTTTTACATGGTATCTGTGATGATACAGTGGATAAATACATTCTTATTTAAAAATAATTTATGAACTACCACTTTTAATGTTGGACACTTTTAAGCATGTTTTTCTCAGGTGAAATAGATGCTGGGACTATTTGATGTGAATTGGTGGTCCTTTACATTCAAGCTTTTTCATTGTGATGCAAATTTATGGGACAAATTGTATTATTAAATTCATGATTTTTATTAAATATCAACTAAATGTTATTATTCAAACGACACTAGAGGTCGGTTCTCTTGTATCTATTGTTGTGTATTACGAAGTAACACCCCATTTGGTATACCATTTTATTTTAATTGTCACCTTTTAGATGTAACACATGTCGCGTATTATATACGCTTCGAGTTATTCTTTTGGTTGTGTATCTTGTTATATAATTCACGGTATGAATTATATACTCGGTCATTTTTCATTATGTAATATATACGGAATATATTACACACCTTGCGTTTACTTTTTGATTTATTTATTTAACCAACCACCAAGCTATTACAACTTTAAATCTAAATCTTTTATCAACGTGTCGCGTTGATGTACTCATTCATCGGAAAACCCAAATACATTATCCTAGGCTAGGGGGTCTTAGCCGTTAAGATAAACTGCAACTTCTTGGTCGAGCCGTTCCGGTTTCCGTTTATGTTGTGCTATATGTGCATTTCGGCCAATCGTTCTACAACATCGAGGTGAGCTTATAGCCCCTCTTTCACTTGTTTTACAATTACTTTGCAAATCTCGGGGGAGAATACGTGCTCATTACAATTTGTTTACACATTCATTTACAATCTCTTTTACATACTTGATTGCATACTTGATTTCATAACTTGGTTACATACACGTTTACAAAATTGTTTACATACCGATTACAAACTCGGTTACTTGATTGATATCACACTCTTTCTACTTATGGATTTAAGTATTTAAAGTTGTTTATGAATACAATGGTTATTTCTTCATTGGACATAAGTGTTTTTGGTTATCATCTCCGGTTTACGTGTTGCCTAAGTAGCGATTAGACCACTCTCTTGCCCGAACCATCATGAACCGTTAATTGCTTGATCGACTATAGTGGTTAAGTAAGCGTGAATGTTATAAATAGATCTATTGGGACTAATTATCCCTATCTGGGTGAGTAACGCTTACTACCCACGGGACTCTCGATAAACGGATATATACCATGTCAATCTCATTAGGTGTCTTGGTCAGACACCGGTAGGGCAGAATACAATTGGCATATTATATGCTACATAAATTAGCTTTGGTGTCATGAGCTTAGCGCAATAGTAGATACATTTTATGTGATACTGTATTTGTTATAGTAGTCATATACATTTAGGAAATCTTGTGGTCCACACTACTTTGTTGAACATTACTGATTACTAAACACTTTTCATTTACTGTGGTGAAGCAGTAAACACTATACTCTTTTGGTTCTACATTCATGCTACATTTTTGGCGGCCATTATAAGGATTGAAATTGTCATGCATACTTTATAAATCTTTTGATTTCAACATTTACATATACAAAAATCTATGAACTCACCAACTTTATGTTGACACTTTTAAGCATGTTTTTCTCAGGTGAATTAGATGCTTGGCTTACTTGATGTGCAATGGAGTCTAAATTGACAAGATTTCATTCATGGATTTCTACTTACATACAAATGATCAAATCTTGTTGTATTGCTTTCAAGCTTTTCATTGTGATGCAATTATGGGACAAATGTTATATCAATTTCTAGAAAATCAACGAGATTACTTTTCAAACAACACATTTAGAGGTCGTTCTCTTGTATCTTGTGCTGATGTATTACGAAGTAACGCCCCCGGACATATTTCCGCTGTGAAACATTTTTGGGGGTGTTGCAGTGTGTGTGAATGTGAGTGAGTGAGCAAGGAAGGAATGTATTGATAGGACACGTAGAATCCTATGTTAGAATGTGGGAGATAAGAAGTACATGTGTAAGAGAATGTAAGTTGTCGCATGTGGGTTTAACCTTAGGAAGGTTGTATGTGATGACAGGTGGTTTATGGTTTATGTGAAGATGATGAGGGTGATGGAAAATGTTTTTATATTTTTGGTTTTTTCTTTTGTTTTGATATGATAATTATACTAATAAAAGAAAATTAAAAAATATATATATTTTTGTACTTTTTATGTTTTTATAAAGAAAATATTCACAGATGTAAACACAAATTATCAAAAGTAACGATAATCGTTTCACAGCTTCCCCGGCAACGGCGCCAAAATTTGACTCGCGCGAACTCACCCCTTTTATTATGTACCAAGAAATATCAACACACAACAAGGGACGAAAACACGCGAGACCAATGAAACCGGAAGCAGTATAGAGTGTTCCCGGGTCGTTAGTTTTTTCCTTGCGCCTTTCATCATTTCTTCTTGATGGAAATGGAATTGATGCTTTAGGAATAGGAGTAACAACAAGAGCAACATTGGGCTCAGGATTTGGATTACGAGACTGAATTTGAATAACAGGAGGTTGGACGTCTTCGGTGCTTCCGTTATTAGCAGGAGGCATCGTGTCCTTTGTCACCTCGGTGTCATGACTAACTGTTTTTGGTCCTTGGATGGTAACACCACTTCGGGTAGTGATACCTTTTAAATCTTCCTTTGGGTTGGTAACAGTGTTACCAGGAAGAGTTCCAGAACCGGAAGTAGAAGCTGTATTAGCAGTAACAAATTTTGAAAGCATGTCAGTCAAATTTGCCATTTGGGATTGCAGGTTTTGACCTTACACTGCATCATTGGCTGTGACATATCTTTCAAAATCTGTTTTTGAAACACCGTGTGTCTGAGGAGTAGGTCCTTGATGAGCTACTGGTTGATTGACCGGAGGTCGATAAATCTGACCTTGGTTGAAATTGTTTCCTCTGTTTTGATTGAAGTTATTTCCTCGGTTGAAATTGTTTTGACTATTTGCATGAGGATTCTGAATAGGAGGAAATCCAGGAGGTCGAATTTGATTTGAGATCATCGGAGGTCGATAACCAGAATTAGCTTGGTTGAAATTGGCCGCAGCGGCTTGGGACACATACTCTTGGATATTGTCATGGTAAATGTTGCTATTAGTGGCTGGACAGTTTTGATAAAAATGACCTCCCCCATAAGTTACACAACTTTGTTCAACCGCTTTTACGGGGGCGGAAGCTGGGGTTTGGTTCTTTCTGTCGAGAATCAATGCCCGAACCATGTCTTTGAGTTCAGCAACATCAGATGAGATTGCTGGGGTGGAAGAGCTTGTACTCATTTTAGCTACAACAGCTTTGTTTCTTGATTGACGTACCTTAGACTTGCTCTCGATGATTTTTAAACATTCTCGAGGCATTTTGTCTAAGAAGTTACCACCAGCAGCAGAGTTCAATGAATCTTGATCAATTGAGTTTAGGGCATTATAGAATGTATCGAGTTGATGCAATTCTGAAAACCCATGATGAGGGCATCCCCTTAAAAGATCATTGAAACGATCCCAAGCCTCACAAAACGTCTCATCAAATTTTTGCTGAAATCTCGTGATTTCATTTCTGAGATTTGTCGTTTTAGAGGGAGGGAAGAATTTGTTAATAAATTTCGTAACAAGATCATCCCATGTTTCAATCGACCGAGGGGGTTCTTTTTCTAGCCATATCCGGGCTGCCCCTTCGAGAGAAAACGGGAAAAGCATAAGTTTAACCGACGTATTTGGTACGTTTGGAATCTTCATCGTAGAAGTGATCTTGTTGAAATAACGGATGTGAGCATGTGGGTCTTCTTTATCATTTCCAAAAAATTGCTTGTTTTGGACAAGATTCAGAAGACCATGCTTGATTTCAAAGTTATTCGCGGTGATTTCCGGAATAACGATCGCATCCTCGTAACCCTCGGTGGGTGCTTCGAGCAATTGCGCCATAGTACGATTATCAGCCATCGTAACTATGGGAGGATTATCAGGTTTCTCAAGATTGGATGATTCAACAGAAGTTTGTTGGACTTGCTGTTGTCGACGTTTACGGGCTTGAGAACGAGTGCGCATGCACAAAATAGAAATATAAAAAGAAAATTTACACTAATTTTTTTTTTTTTTTTTTTTTTGGCTTTTTCAATGATTTATTCACAATTGATTTTAACGGACAATGAGATAAGACAACTTAAACCAAATAATCTACTTACTTCACGGTAGCTCTCAAAAAGATAAACGCACAGGTGAGCGGAGGAGTAGGAATAACGCGAAGCTTATTTCTCCTTTCGGGTCGTAGTTCCTAGGAACAACCCTCCTTATACCCACTTTATAGTTTGTTCAACTTTTCAAGGTGAGCCGTATATCGTAAGAGACACAAAAGGTAAGTTTTAAATCTTTTGTTCGAGTTGGGAACCAATAAGTTCACCGGAAGTTATTATGATAATACCTCAATTGAGAATATTATATTTTGGTATTTTTACCAATTTATGTATTTTATTTCTTGTTTATGGACAATTTTTTTTATTTTTTATTTTTATTTTTTTTAGATGATAATTATACTAATAAAAGAAAGTGAAAAATATTTTTGTACTTTTTATATTTTTGTAGAAGAAAAATATTCACAGATATAAATATAAATTGTCAATACGTAGCGATATTCTTTTTCAACCTCCCCGGCAGCGGCGCCAAAAATTGATTCGCGCGTTCTTACACCTTATTATATATAAATAAACATAGACATCTATAAATATAAAACAAGGATCAGGACCCACAAAATCAAGAAAACCGGAAGCAGTATAGAGTGTTCCCGGGTCGTTATGTCCCAACGAGGCTAGAAATGGATTATCGAAGAACGATTGATGATTGGTGTTTGAATGTAACAAGGAATGTTTGTGAATTAATACTGAAAGCAAATGCACATAAAAATTAAACAAGAACATAAACTAGAATAAGCATAAAAGCTAGAAATAGCAAAAACACTTAAAACTTTTACGCAAAGGCACAAATAAGCTCTAATTAGCTTAAGACAGACACATAAGATAATCTAAATCAAAATAAGCAAATTAAGCATGCAATTAAGCTAAATTAAACAAGAGAAACACAACAGTACTAACAACAGTACTACCAGTACTAACTACCAGTACTAACTTAAAGTTAGTACTGCTAGTTATAAGTTAGTACTGTTAAGTTAAGGTTAGTACTGTTAGCCTTAACAAAACACAATTAAACAGGAAATAAGCAAATAAGCTAAAACAGGAGGTTAACTACCCAAAATAAACACTTAAGCATAAGAATAAGCAACCAGAATGGACTATAATGATAAATAAGCTAGAAAACTAAAACTGATTAACTCTTAAAATTATTTTGAAAAGACAAATAAGTTCTACTGAAAACAGTACACTAAAATAAGCTTAATCTACGTTAAAAAGCTAAAGAAATCTTAAACAAGCTGAAATAATAAGCTGATAAGCTAAGTTGAACAACCAGTACTAACAGTTAAGACTAACAGTACTAACTTGGAGTCAGTACTGGTAGTGTTAAGTTAGTGCTGTTCCAAAAAGTGAACTACCAGTACTAACTTAGAGTTAGTACTGCTAGTGTGGAGTAGTACATTCGGGCTTAATAAATGAACTAACAGTACTAACTTGGAGTTAGTACTGCTTGTTCAAAACAGCCTTTAACATTTCCAAAAATCATTTTTATTTCAAACTTATTAAAAACAGATTATCTAATAACAAAGTAAAACACTTATAAGCAATTTTCAATCCATAATAAGCACTTAAATAAGCATGAATTAGTCTAGCAGTATAAACTTAAAACCAACAGTTGTATTAAATAAACTAGCAGTTCTGCAATAGATAAGTAAAGCAAGAAAAAGAGAGACTTACTACACCCTTGCTCAAAACAGGGTCAAACAATGAATCTACAAGCTCTAGCTTGCATAGAACAAGCTAGTGAGAGTCTATAAGCCCATCCAAAACTGGCTTATCATCCATAACATAAGCTGAGGTATATTTGAGAGTGATTGGTGTGATATTCTCTTAACTACTTAACCTTTTAAGTTTACTTAGTTAAAACAGTTTGTAAACAAGCTGTATTGAGAGCTTTTGAACATAAAACAACTCAATTCAGAAACATAACACTTGGGATTATAAAGTGACTTTAAAAACTTAAACTTGCATTAAAACTTGAAAGTGTTACAAGCTGAAAGTAAAAACTGTAAATAACTGAAAATAAGCTAAGTTAAATTAAAAATTAAAAACTAGATTCTTTTTTTTATCTCCCTTTTTTTTCGTTGTTTGGCTTTACAAGAAGCTCTATATATAGCCGAAGTATTGGACTTGCATCTTGTGCTTCTTTGGAGAGATAAAACCAAGTGTGCTAGTTGTGTGAGGAGAATCTAGAGCAAATCCCAGCCTTTGATTTCTTTTGAGCTTCTTTGGAGACAATCTCAGCCATCGAAGTGCTTTGAGGAAATGGAGAGGGAATAGCAACATGGAGACTTTAATAAAGCTGGGGGGGGGAAAGTAGGTGATGAAATGATTTGGAGGATGTTGAGTGATTGCAGAGAGGTAAGGGAGCAAAACAGTGCTGGCTGTTTTGGTATTGGCGGGAAGAGCCGGGTATACACAGTTGGCTGTTGTGACAGAGAGAGGTTGAAGATGATTAAGGGGATGTTTGGTTTGTGTACAAGAAAAGCCCCTCCACATCTTTCTTCTTTTCATTCCCTTTCTTTCTTTTATAAATGAAGTTTCCCAAATTGGCATAATCAGCCCCTCTCTTTGTTTCCTTAATATAACTTAGGGGTTTGGCATTTTTGACCCCTCAAGTTACATTTTTCTTTGCTTTTTCTTCTCGGAGTTGACTTGACTTTGATTGGGCTTCGCCTTCACACACTTTTCCATCTCGTGACCGGTTTTGTCGCTTTTTGCTTGGTTTTTTTCGTCTTTTTGTGAGATATCCGTTCCCTGCACAATACAATTGCAAACATACAAATACAATGTATTTTTGGTATGTTTTTATTCTTTTAAGTTCGTTTTAAATGGAAAATGGTATGTGTAATTAAACATATATCAACCACTGAGACATTTGTTGATGATGGTTCCGAATGTTCTCTAAGGTTGATATAGAGTATCAACCTTGACATCAGAGAGTAACTTGATATCTCTAGGGTAACCAAGTTCTCTTATGAAAGAAAGAATTTCCTCTTCAAATGGAGGATCTTCAAACTTCTGGCCAGAAAGATTTGGACAAATCTGGAGCATATCTCTGAAAGTTTCCAGATTAAAAGAGTAATTCTTTTTGTTCATCTTGAATTTAATGCAGTGCTTGTGATAGGAAACAGTAGCCCAGAATTCATGCATGTAGATGGAAGGAACACTTGCAGAGATCAAGAACGCTTGATAAAACGGTGTAAGAGAAAAAACATCCAAACCAACTTGAAAAGTGGGTTCCTTGGGCTTGAATGTAGTGCTCAATCTGTAGTTACAATTCCCAATCCTTAGACGTTGTTCTCGTAGAACAAGAGCATCATCAAGGGCTTGCTGTTATTCTTTTGTGATACTCATGATTCTGCTAAGAAAGAGTCAATACAGTTTATATATATAACCAAGTTTATATATAAGACACTATAGAGACCTTTTCATGCTATGGAACTTAAGGCATGCAACACATTTAGAGAACTAATCATGGAAAGGGACGAATTTAATTTGGCGCATATATAACATCATTAGACTGTCTAGGAATCTAGTTCATTCTAACTAGTAGGGAGTTAGACTACCTAAGACTTTTTTAGTTACACTAGTTAAGCCAATTTTAACCTGATTAGGTTTCAAAGATAACCAAATTTAAATTTGCTACCTAACACAAGATTTAAGTCACCTCTTTATTAGATCTTAAGTGTTTATGACATTAAGCCTTTTGTTTCCTTTGGTTAATTAAGAGAAAAACTGCACATTCGGTTCAAGCAAAAACTGTGAATCCGGTCACTATTAAGAAACTGAAAAACTGCAGTTCTGGATCATTTAATAAAAAACTATGAGATACGGTCCACTAATGGAAACTGCGAGTTTTAGACACTAAAGCAAACTGCGAATTCGGTCACTAAAGCTAACTACGATTTCGGTCACTAAAGCAAACTGCGAGATCGGTCACTAAAGATAACTGCAAGTTCGTCCACTAAAGCTAACTGCGAGTTCGGTCAGTAATGTTAACTGCGAGTTCTGTCACTAAAGCAAACTACAGTATTGGACATAATGCAAACTGCTGCAAGTTCGGTCCAACACTACAACCTGCGGTTCGTTCAATTACTACAATCCTGCAAGTTTGGCCAATTAATGAACTGCTAGTTCCTTCAAACAAAATAAATGCCCCAATTCGGTTTCACAACTCAAATGGTTTTAACCATGTTTTTAACTTCAAAATTCAGTCATATAGCATTCGAGTAAACACAAGAAACATTTTTTCGCATCTCATAGACAACAAATTCATCAAGATATAATCAAAACAAACATTTTTTTACACATAAAAATCAATTCGCACAAAGAACAAACATTCATAAGGAGATATCAAAGCACACAAAATTTATTAATACATTTTATCCACTCATCTAAACACAAACATAAACTTTCCTACAAGACTCAAAAACACTTATATTCGATCTCACAAAATCAAACAAATCTAACGCATATGATATCTTTATTAAAAACTGCTATACACGAATCATTAACACCCTAATGTGAACAAAACCCAACACTTCCCCCTGGGGACTCAGATGATGCATACTGACAAATAACGAGATGTCTCTTCCACCATGAGGTTGAAATAGTGCACCCAAAATACAAAAAAAAAACCTAAAAGTAAAAGAAGCTAACCTCAAAAGACAAAAGATGCTAACCTCAAAAGAAGGCCAAGGACACTATCAAGTATACATCTACTCCTTCCCCCTTGCTGGTTTCGACACCTCGGAATCAGCAAAACTTTGTATGCACAAATACTCGAGATCATGTTTTAAGAATATATAAGCTTAGATCTGTCACGTGAGAATCAACTTCAAGGCATTTAAAACTATGTAATTATTTTCAAACAATCCTAAGTCTTTTACAACAATGAGGTGTTTGCAATATTGGTCGAATGTAGTTTATAGTCTGAATTCACTAAGTCTTAAAGTGAAAATAAGTCCCTAAAGTTTGAAACAAATGACATCTAAAGCTCTTGTAGTTAATATAAATTAACTCCCCTTGAAATTGTTATCCGTCATTATCAAAAACTTTATCCATTTATTCTGTGACTTATTTTGAAAGACCATTTTAAAAGATTATTTGATGACGCTTTCTCCCCCTCAAATAATGACTCATTTTCTATTTAAAGAGCCGTTGTCATTGTTTGAGTGGTCAAATTGTCTTTGAAAATCTTTTTGTGATTACTGAAAACACTAATTCATTATGAAGACAACTTTTTACCAATAAAAATAAAATTTCTCTTATTTTGACAAAGAAATTCACTGACATGTACATTAATTTGTAATATAGGAAGCACGGGTTGTGATGCAAAGTAATCACAAGCCTTTGCATGGTCATAAAGTAGACCATGCCCGAGAATAAATTCCCGTTGAGAGGCCAAGTTTCCTTTTTGACGGAATACTTGCCTTTAAGATGATGACTGGATTGCTATCTGAATTAATAGCAAGCCATTTGACATGTTTTGAAAATATTTGAACTTCTGCTCAAACTTCATTTACAGCCTCGTATCATTATTGAATGACATTTCTAAGACCGTAAATGTTATCAATTTTTAGAAGACATGCCATTATTACCTCTTTTTATATTTTTCTCATTTTTTAATTTTTTCTTTGGTTTTAAAGATTTTATATTTTTGTATTTTGTTTTTATAAAGGTTTTCTGAAAATGAAAAATCTTTTTGGTTTTTCTGGTTTTTAATATATATACATATTATATACATGATATTTGAATAGGTACCACCACTATTCATCTGCGTCATCTATTAATTGTTTCAGGGTCTCCGGCGTAAAACTTCGCATTCCCAGCTTGTTGATAAGAAATTCAATTCTTTCTCTGCCAAGGGCTTTAGTGAAGATGTCCGCTAGCTGATACTCCGTATTGACAAAGTAAAGCTCTACTACTCCGTTCTCAACTTGCTCTTTTATGAAGTGGAATCTGATGTCAATATGTTTTGATCGAGAATGTTGAACATTGTTGCAGCATAAGGAAATAGCGCTTTTGTTATCATAGTACATTGGAATTTTATTGAATCCAATGCCATAGTTGGTAAGCTGTGATCTCATCCAAAGGACTTGAGCACAATAGCCAGATAAGGCAATATATTTAGCTTTCGTACTGGATATCACAGCGCTTTTCTGCCTTTTTGATGACTAGCTAACAAGCCTGTCTCCTAATAATTGCATACTTCCAGATGTACTTCGTCTAGTATCTTGGCAACCCGCATGATCAGCGTCTGCATAAGCTGTTAGAGCAATAGAAGAATCCTTTGGATACCATAGTCCCCTATTAACGGTTCCTCTTAGGTATTTAAAGATTCTTTTTACAGCATATAAGTGCTTTTCGGTAGGCTTTGCCTGATATCGGGCACACATGCATACAGCAAATGTAAGGTCTGGTCTACTGGTTGTGAGATACATAAGGGTGCCCACCATTCCAAGATAGTGTGTAGGGTCAACGGCTTTCCCTTGTATATCTTCATCCAGTTTAGATTTCTCCACCATGGGAGTATTTGCGGGGTCACTAGACACCATACCATATTTTTCAAAGATTCTAGAGCATATTTAGACTGATTTATAAAGATGCCTCTAGGACTTTGTGAAATCTGTTGTCCTAGAAAAAATGATATTTTACCCATCATCGACATCTTAAACTTTGAACACATTATTTTTTAAAATTGGTCACATAGTTCAGGTGTAGTAGACGCAAAGATTATATCGTCAACATAGATTTGTACCAGGAAAATATCTTTGCCTTGTCTTCTGATGAACAATGCGGGATCCACGGTTCCTTTAGAGAATTCCTGAGAGAGTAGAAACTTCGACAATAGATCGTACCACACGCGAGGAGCTTGTTTCAACCCATAGAGAGCCTTCTTAATCTTGTACACATGATTTGGATTGTCTTGATCTACAAACATGTCCGGTTGGCTGACATAAACTTCTTCGCGTAGAATATCGTTCAAGAATGTCGTCTTAACTATTTGGTAGACGATCATATTCATATGAGCAACATATGCTAGGAAAATTCGAATAGCATCATGTCTAGCCACTGGAGCAAAGGATTCCTCAAAATTAATTCATCAAGTTTCACCTTGTAGATCCATTTTAAAGTAATAACCATCACTTTATCTAGACGAGGAACGAGTTCCCAGACTTCAAGACGTTCAAATTCATTCAGCTCCTCTTGCATGCTTTTGTTAGCCTCAAAATAATGAGTCGAACAATGGAAGTTCGTTCATAACTAAATTAGGTCTCAGTCACTAAATTAATATACGTTGTATTAGGCTAGACGGGTAAACGGGCTCTTAAATGTAATCTAACCGGTCA
>BQNB010036752.1:8666-49907 GCA_026074375.1 Tanacetum coccineum | reverse complement strand
GACCTTTTGCCTTGGTCAAGGGCATTCGGTCAGGATCTGCATTAGGGTTGCTATATAAGAGTGTACTATACCACGAATCAAGGCACTAACTGGAGTATTTGCAGGTTCAGAGATTGATTCATGATGGACAACAGGGACAACCAGAGGTGGGACATCTTCGGTGCTTCCGTTATTAGTAGGATGCATCGTGTCCTTTGTGACCTCGGTATCACGTTCCATTACTTTAGGAGAAGAAGAAGTAATAGGAATCGTGGGTCCCTTGTAAGCTACACCACTTCGAGTGGTAATACCCTTTAAATCCTCTTTCGGGTTAGTAACGGTGTATAGGAATGAGTTTCCGTAATAGAGGCAAGGTATTAGAAGCGGACAAACTTGGAAAAAGCATGTTATGTGAGATTGGTCATTGATTTTGCATGTTTTGGACCTTGAGATTTTGCATGTTCCTCATCACAGCATCATTAGCTTTTACGTAGCTATGGAAATCTTCCTTTGATTTAGCCTTGATTTTGAGGAGCTGGAGCTTGATAGACTGGAGCTTGATAAGCAGGAGGTTGAACAACCTGAGGTCGATAGACTTGAACTTGATGAACCGGGGGTTGGTAAGCTGGAGCTTTGATTGAAATTCCCTCGGTTTGGCGTTGTAAAACGATTTGATTTATTTCCTTGATTTTGACACCTCTGATGGTTTTGAAGGCCGAGGAAAACAGGGCGTGGTCGAATTTGATTTGAAATCGGGGCTCGATAACTGTGAGTGTTTCCTTGGTTGAAATTAGCTACGGACTGCTTGAGAGACATATTTATGGATTTATCTCTAAAACATTGTCAGAGTGGCTGGGACAAGTTTTGGTTAGATATGAGCACTACCGAAGTAACACAAACTTTTGCTCAACGCTTTGACAGGAGTAGGAGCTGGGAGATTGATTTTTCTTGTCAAGGAGTAAAGCTTTCACCATTTCTTTTAACTCAGCAACTTCGGAAGAGATTCCGGGGGTGGAAGTGCTCACACTCACTTTGGCAACAACGGGTTTGTTGCATGAATTACGGACTTTAGACTTGCTTTCAATGATTCTTAGGCAATCACGAGGCATTTTGTCCAGAAAGTTGCCACCCGCGGCGGAATTTAACGAATCTTGGTCGTTAGAGTTCAAGGCATTGTAAAATGTATCAAGTTGATGCATTCAGAAAAATCCAATGATGTGGACATGCCCGAAGAGATCATTAAATCGATCCCATGCTTCGGTAAAACGTCCCTCATCAAATCTTTGTTGAAAATCTCGTGGATTTCATTTCGAAGAATTTATGGTTTTGGTGATGGAGGGAAATATTTGTTGATGGATTTGGGGAACAAGTCATCCCATGTTTGAATATCGATCGAGGGGGTTCTTTTTCTAGCCAAATCCCGCCGGTTGGCTGCACTCCTCGAGGGAAAATGGGGAAATAGCAATAGCTTTACCGACGTAACTCGGGCGTGTCAGGGATAACTTCATGTAGAAGTGATCTTGTTGTTGAAATAACGATTTATATTATATTGATTATGTGGGACAGGTGGATCTTCTTTGTCATGTCCAAAGAACTGCTTCCTGTTTTTTGAAACGAGGTTGTTTTGTTTTTTTTGATATTTTTTTTATAATGATTATATAAAACCATTGCTTTCAACTCAATTATGGTTTAGCATTGATTTCGGGGGGGGCGGGAAGGTGGGGGAGGGACACTACAAGGGGGGGGGTGGGGGGGAGGGGTGGGAGGGGGGGGGGGGGTGGGGGGGGGGGAGCGGGGGGACTACTACCAATTTGCATCTTCTTTTTTTCGTATACCCTCGGGTGGTGTTTTTGCTTCGTGAAATTGAATTGTGGTTTGACTGCTTTCGAGCAATTGAGCCATCCTGGTTTACGGTTATCAGCCATTGGAGGTTGGAGGAGGAGGGTTAGGAGGTGGTGGAGGAGGAGGAAGCTGAAGTAGGTGGTCGGTTCAGGAGAGGTGGAGACGGTGGAGGGTTATCATATTGGTTCTTCATAGATTTAAACTGTTCAACAACAGGAGGTGGGGCAACCTTCATCTTCTCACCGGCCTGGGGGGACGCCGTTGCTTGTGTTCCGGGGACGGGGGCAGGTGGTGGGGGGGTAGGGGCTTTCGGTTGGTTTCCTTTATAACTGTCACACGCGGGGTTAGGTAATGTCGTGGTGCATGTGGGCGCCCTGCAATATGTTCAGGGTGGTCCTGAGTGTGGTAGCGGGGTTAGGCCGGTAGTGACTGCACAATCCGGTGTAGGGGGGCGTGGTGGGGCGTTGCGTGCGGCCTTTGTGGGGTTTGTGGTGGGGTCCTGTGGTTGTGACCTTGGTTCCCGGTGTTGTCTTATTTTTTAAGAATGCGGGGTAGTTTGGTTCTGGGAGATACTGGGAACGAGTTGTGACCTGTTGCATACCAATTAAGATCAGAAAGAAAATAAATTTACATTAATTTTTTTTGGTTCTTTTTTTTTTTGGTTTATCGAAAGATAAATTCACAATTTATTTTTTAATACGAACAATGGAAGAAGAAACTTAAGCCAAATAATAACAAGGATTCGCATGGTAACTCTTCTTTTCGAAAAGACAAAAACACACAAGGAACGCGGAGGATAGGAAAGGAGGAAAAGTAAGAATATAAGGAAAAGGATAGGAAGAGAGAATAAACAATAGGATAGGAGGAGGATAGGGTAAAGGGATTAGGGAAAGGCTGCAGCTATTAATAAAACCTTTTTCCTTTAGGGTCGTATAGTTCTAGGAACAAACCCGGCCCTTATTCCCCCTCTTTAGAGTTGTTAATCCTTTTAAAGGTGTGAACCTGATTACCTCGCTCGTAGTGACTGTGAACCGTACCTCGCTAGTGACACAGAAGGCAAGTTTTTAAATCTTTTGTTCGAGCTGGAAACCACAAAGGTTTACCGGAAGTTATTATGATAATATCTCAGTTGAGAATATTATATTTTGGCTTTTACCAATTTGTGAATTTTATTTGTAAATTAAAGACAATGTTTTTATATTTTTGATTTTTTTTTTTTTTTGGTTTTTTTAAATGATAATTATACTAAAAAAGAAAATGAAAATATTTTTGTACTTTTGGGGTTTTTTTTTTTTTTTTTTTTAGATTGTATGCACAAATTCAAACACAGATTCAAACAGCAACGATTTCGGAATCACAGCCTCCCCGGCAACGGCGCCAAAAATTGATAATTAATTTTTAGTTCTTTAAAACCATATATATAATATAATAAATTACAAAATATATATAAGTAATAAAAAACAAAATCAACAAATCAATGATGCCAGGAGCAGTATAAACTATTCCCGGGTCGTTAATTCCCCAATGAGGCTGTGCTGGAAGATCGGTACAGTCGAAGATTTGAGTTTGAAGGAGAGAATTGAATTGAGAGTGTGGAAAAGTCAAATTACACAATAACGAATAAAAACGTTTAAGAAAATCCTAAAAATTACGAAATTAAGCTGAAAAACGGGAGCACGAATCCCGAACAAAGGGGGAAAAACCTAAAATCTTTAAAATTAACCCTACGAAGAAATTTTCACTTCTAAACTACTCTACGGGACAAATAACGAAGAATGAAAAAGACTAGACCGAAAACGGAGTTCGTTTGACCCAAAAACGAGTCAACACAAAAAACCGTACCCGGACCGTTCTTTTAAAAAACGAAAAGTTGTAAAAATGACCCTACGAAAAGTTTTAAATTTTTCCTACAAACTATATGACAAAATAAAATTTTCTAAAAAAGAAAAATATTTTTTTGATAATTTTTGTATTTTTTATGAATTTTTAAAACTTTTAACTAAATTAAATTGTAAAAAATAGTAAATGACTTCGAAAAATTCTGAAATTTTTACAAAAAATACTAGACACTTGCACAATCCTAAGAAAAATAAGAAACAAAAAGCTGCTTAATGAATAAGCCCGTAAATAAGCTGTTACAGCTTATAAGCTTATAGGCTGAAAACGTCTATAAGTATTAGAGCCCTTGGGACTATAACGAAAAAGTCCCAAGGGCGCAGCGGTAAGGGTGTGCACAAAGAGAGGTGTATCGAGGGTAGAGACCCGGGTTCGAGTCTTGCTCACCCGGGTCACCCCTTGTCTCCTTTCTTTTTTTTCGAAAACTTCAAAAAGCAAAGTTGTTAAGCTCGTGGGGCTTAACAACTTTGTCAACTACAAGTTTTTATGAAAAGCTCTCAAAAAGCTTAAAAATAAGCTTAAAAGTGACAGTTTGCTTAAAGTTGGCTTAAAGCTAAGAAATGCTAAGTCCCTTGGCACATTATGGTCGAATAAGCAAGGACTTGGATTAAATAAGCTAAAAAAGGGTCTAAACCTAACCTAGATAAGCAAACAAAACTATCTACTTTATCAAAATAAGCTGCTAGGAATCAAAAGAGCTTATGACATAAGCTGAATAAGCCAAAATGAAAAATAAGCAACCCTTACACTAAACTAAGCTAAAAACAGTGAAAGGGCAAGTTGAGGCTTAAAAATAAGCTATCAAATAAGCTTCTTAAAGGCTGAAACTAAAGGGGCTTATATAAGAGCTTATAGGCTCTCAAGATAAGCCAAGAAATTGGGCTAAAGTACACTAAAAGCTTAAGCAAAGAGGGCTTAAAATCTCCCCTTTGCACCAGGGGAGATTAATGCTAATAACTAGGGGCTTATTTGACAGCTTTTTAAAAGCTGTCAAATAAGCTCAGAATTGAAAAATAAGCTTAAACAGCTTGAGTGCCCTAGCAAATGGACTTATGCACCAATTTTTGACTTCTAAAAACCATTAAAACTTGCTGAATTTGTTGAATGAAAAAGGGCCTTTGATTTTTTTAAAACTGCTACTAAAAAGGTCTTGGGTGGTTTTGACTTACCAAGTCAAAAGACCAAAGGTGTTTGACAGCTTGTTTGACACTTTAAAACACACACTTTTTGAAACTAAAACTCAAAATCCAAGTGCTTATCTAAATAAGCTCTTGGGGTTTTCTTAAAACACACAGTTAAAAAAGATGGTTTAGAAAAACTTTGGAAAACAATTTTAAAACTTTAAAACTTATGAAAATAGCTTAAAACAAGCTTAAAACTTAAGCTTAAACTAGCATGATGACCTCAACCCAAACATAAAACCTTTTTGACCCGTTTTAAGAGTTGACCCAAACACCCCTTAAGTTTTTGAAAAGGGTGATTTTAAACTTGTAAAATTTATTTAACTGAAATTTTTAAAGGACAAATTATACTTAAGCTATTTAAGACATTAAGTAGATAAAAAGAAAAGCAAATAAGCACTTTAAAAATGAAAATAAGCTAGGGACAGGATTAAACACTTATGACAGTTTTGACTAAAATTGCATAAAATATGAAATGAAAGACAATAACAAGCATAAATACACTCTAATAAGCATTAAAACAGTAATAAGCTAAGAAAATAAGCTGAATAAGCTTATTGCTACAGTAATAAGCAAAATTAAAAAAAATGTACCTTTGATCCTTTTCTCAAAAAGGATCCTTTGAAGCCTAATAAGCTCTAAATTTCCTACCCTTAGCTTATAAATAAGCTAAAACTAAGCCATAACCCAATAAGCCATCCAAATCAGCTTATTCATCCTTAGCTTTTAATCCAACAGTAACTTGCTTCTTTTCTTGAATTTCCTTAAAGTGTTTTTAAAAACAGAATGTAAAGATGGTTTAAATGAAGAGATTAAAGACTTTAAAAAGACAATTGTGACTTAGAACACAAGTAAAACAAACTTAACTCAATTTCATTCAACCAAAGTACAAGTACAAAGAACTTTAAACTTTAAAAACTTAACTTAAAACTAAAAAGCTACTTGTAAAACTAACTTAAAAACTAAAAAAACTGCTCTTAGCCACAATGGCTTACATTCATTTATATAGGAAAAAAGAAAACGACTAGGTCTTGGAAATCTTGTCTTCTTCCTTTGTGTTTCTTTGTAGACACAACAAGTGCATTGTGTTTGTTTTGAGAGTGTAAAGTCAATGCACATCCTGTCCCTTGGTTTTTCTTGAAGCCCAAGCCGATTGATATAGACCCTTGATGACTTTTTGTGTGGGTTTGGATTGCCAACATGGCAATCCATGTGGGGGTGGGGTTTAAGGATAATGAGAGGTTTGGAGTGTTGTGGAGGTCAAACAAGGCAGGAAAACGACATCTTGTGGGGTTATAGGATTAGGCGGGAAAAGCTTGGGACGATAAACAGTGTTTTAAACTGTGTTGGGGGAAAGTTTGTGGATTGGGCAAAATTGGTCCCTCAAAGATATAACTATCATTGCATAATTCGTCCTTGTTGTTAAATAACTTTGGGGACTTGGCAGAAATAGTCCCCAAGAGTTATAACACTCTTTGCACCCGTGGTCCTTATGGTTATAAGTCTTAGGACTTGACAGCTTTGGCCCTTGTAGTATATCTTTGCCATATTGGCAGTTTGCACCCTTGTCTTCTTTTCTCTTTTCCTCTTTAAATATAAGCTTAGGGTTTGGCAATTTCAACCCTCAAACTTATATTTCTTCACATGTTGACTTTTGGATTTGTCGGGGTTGACTTTTCTAGGCTTGGGCTTGGATTTTGACTTTGTCTTTTCCTGCTTTTCCATTCCGAGTCCGGTTTTGTCGATTTGGCTTCGTTTTTCGTCCTTTTCTTAGATATTCGTTCCTGCACAATACAATTAGCAAAACAAGCATATATTTGGCATTTTAAGTCCGTTTTTGGTTATTTTAGCTTGTTTTGAAAGGAAAAAGGTATGTGTAATTAAACACATACCAGAAATCACTTTTTCTCTTTGCATCAACACAGCGCCCAAACCCTTCTTTGAAGCGTCGCAGTATGCGATGAAATCTTTGCTTCCTTCAGGTAATGCAAGGATTGGTGCACTACACAACTTTTGCTTCAATAGTTGAAAAGCTGCTTCTTGTTTATCGCCCCACTCAAACTTGACCTTCTTTTGAGTAAGCTTAGTCTTTGGCTTGGCGATCTTTGAAAACCCTTCAACGAATCTTTGGTAATACCCAGCAAGACCTAAAAATTGACGAATCTCCGTTGGTGACTTAGGAGATGTCCAATCTTTAATGGATTCAATCTTGGCTGGATCCACATGAATTCCTTCACTATCGATCACGTGACCGAGGAACTGTACTTTGGGAATCCAAAATTCACATTTGGAAAATTTGGCATACAACTCCTCTTTCTTAAGCAACTCTAAGATTAGCTTAAGGTGCTCTTCGTGTTCTTGCTTGTTCTTCGAATATATCAGAATATCGTCAATAAAGACAATCACGAATTTATCCAGATATGGTTTGCATACCCGATTCATAAGGTCCATGAATACGGCAGGTGCGTTTGTCAAACCAAACGGCATAACTTGAAATTCGTAATGGCCGTAACGAGTTCTGAAGGCAGTCTTCGGAATGTCTTCTTCTCGAACCCTCAGTTGGTGATAACCTGACCTTAGGTCGATCTTCGAGTAGACACTCGACCCTTGAAGCTGATCAAATAAATCATCAATTCTGGGGAGTGGATAACGGTTCTTCACTGTCAGTTTGTTTAATTCCCGATAGTCAATGCACATCCGGAATGATCCATCCTTCTTCTTGACAAACAAGACCGGAGCTCCCCAAGGTGAGGAACTGGGTCTTATAAAGCCTTTGTCGCTAAGTGAACGGAAAAGTTCATTAAGTGTGAATTAAGGTTAATTAACGAATAAATGTCTTTAGAAAAAGATAGTTTTATCCTCACAACGTTGGTTTTTATTGACAAAAATCTCTTAAAAAGGTATTAATTTCTAGATAAGTCGTTTAACTAATTTTTCGGATTTTGTCCTTAAAATATTTAAACCACAAATCTTAAATAATCAAAATTATATTAATTAAACTTTTTTTTTCAAATCCACACTTAATTCCCAAATCACAATCACTCAACAAGCACCAATTAAACTACTCACTACTCATAATAAAATAAAAACTAAACATTTTAAAAATAAAGCTACACTAATTAATTGAAAAAGGATTAGAAAATGAACCGAATTGGAGTCCCGCAATTTAAACGAATACCACCCGATTTATTTAACTAAAACAACTAATTAAAGTCGGTCTAGCTAAATAAACCCGTAAGCTCCGCGCCTCATGAGTTGACCGGTACCAAAAGTCAAAACACAAATCAATAAACTTGTTAAAAACTATAACAGCTTTATACAATTTGCAATTTCACACTACTGTTTGCTTAATACTAGGTCCAATCCAAACATGGCCCAAACATTCAAACTTGGTCCAACAGCTCATTCAATAAACCATACGCACTACCAAATGAATTTCGAGTTTTTAGTACCATTTTAACGGAACTTTACAAATCAAAAGAGGAAATCAAATAAGCTACAACAATGACAAGCTAAAACTTAAACAGTTTATCTCAAACGAACAACGATCGAGCACTAGATTAATTAATTTTCTTTTTTTATTATTATTATTATTATTATTATTATTTAGCAAATATAAATTTCATGTATATTCGTAGTGTAGTTTGTAAGATAATTAAGGAACCTAAGTTAATATTGACGTAATTCTCATAATACGATAATTTGGATAAAAAGGATTAATTTGTAAATCATTATTGCAACAAAAATTTAAGGGGAAATACAACGAGAACTCCTAAGGAAATAAAGTTTAAGATAGCTCCAACTTAGGGTTTGCTAGGCAAGGCGAGCCAACTTTCTCTTTTAAGTTTCGATCTCATCCTTAATGTTGTTAGGGTCTTGATCGGTTTCTCCTCCTCTTAAGGTATGCACCACTCCATGTGCTCTAGTACCTCCAATTTGGTTTTTATGACTTTGGTTCTTTCGCTCTGGGCAATCCCTCTTGTAGTGCCCTTGATTCCCACATTCATAGCAATTAACCTTCTGACTTGTCCCCGTGCCTCTTTGGTTGTTAGTAGTATTGTCATTTGTAGGTCTCCTACAGTTACGGACCAGATGGCCCACTATGTTGCACCTGTGGCATTTGGGAGCACATGGACCATCATGATGATAGTTGCATTTAGGACACAACGGCTTGGACCTGCCATAATATTTCTTCTCCCCGTGCCCTGCAGCGTAATCTTTGCCAGTATTTTGCCTCTTGTGAGGTGTTGTTGGTTATGATGTTCTTGGAATGTTATTTAACATTCTCTTGTTCTCAGCCTGCGTTTCGGAAAGAGTGTGATCTTTTCTGTTGTTCGCATATTTCTGAAAACTCACTATTGGACACTTACTATTGATGTGTCTCAGATCCCACACTCAATATCAGGTGTGGTTCGTTGATTCCTAGCAGCAGTAGGATTCCTACACTCCCGGGTTATGTGGCCAACCTTCCTGCAATTCCTGCCCTTTATAGTACATTGCCCATTATGGTTACCTTCCCACTTTTTCTTGTTGTTAGCATTATCTGCTACCTTGCATTCTTGTAGTTCGGTCTGGCTTATTGACTTACGGGCCATGTGGTTTTCGTCTCATTATATGGTAATAGCCTCGATAGGAATTAGCCACTCGCTGGGGCTTTTACAACCGCTCAATTTTCCTCAACGCTCATCCCTTGATCAATGTTATCATTGTTTCCTGAATGTAACATGGAACAAAAATGTATATGAAGTTTCATTTAAGGAAATCATGACAACTCCATGATTCCCAACAAGTAGGTAACGGTGAGACCAACGTTATGCATAGATATAAGTAACCGCAACCATAGCATAAATAAATCCTATCGTACAGTAGCATGATATATCCAACACGGTAAGTTAATACTTATTACATGTTTTACATGAGTAAATGAGTACAGCTTTTATTAACACTACCAACCGAGTATTACTCAAGTTTAGTGGAATACAAAATGAGCTACACTGACAAATCTATTTGTCTATCGCCAGGGTGCCTTTCAAGATTCTAGATGCTAGACTCTTATGTTATCTTTAAGTAACTCAACGTTCTTTGGTGGTGGTGATGATGAAGGTAGTGTAGCAGCAACTCGGTAATGCCTGCCTTAGCAGATGGTGATCGTGGAGTATGGTGTTAAATAGACATCAGTATGCTCGTGATTGTTCTCAAAAGACAAGATGATATGGTGTGGAGAGGTGGGTGGTGTAGAAGCAGACTCCTCAGTCTCAAATGCCTCTGTATTCTCAGCTTGAGGGGATAGGATCATTTGTAGGTACAGTAGGAGGGTCGACTGGAGCTAAATGCTCCTCCTCCTCCTTGTCCTTCTCAACATCATCATCATCGCTGTTATCATCAAATGACTCATTATCAAAATTGTCTCATCCGTCAGCAGGATGGTCAGCAGGATCCTCCTCAGGGCCTCTTCCGAATCGGAGTTAGCAATGTAGCCTGGTGATAGGGCTGTAGGTGAGGCATCAGCAGATAGAGGCTGATCCTTCATTGGTTACCTCCTAGTCCTTATATGAAGCTCACTGGAATCTCTATGCCTCAGAAACTAATATAAATAGATTTGTAGTTAATCATCGATAATGAAAAACATACTGGCTTGCAATGAAGCAAAACTTAATTATATAATATATTATATAAGGATGGTATGGTAAATACGATGTGTGCTCTTATGGCCATAATGAAATGTTGGATAAGGTATCTAATTTGATAGCTTAATGTTTAGGTAGCGCTTGGGCAGCCTCCTCGTAAGGATCCTCAGATGGAATACTCCAAGATCGTGCCTCAGAGTGAACAGAAGTATAGGTAACGGCAGAATCAGCTGACATGACTACTGTGACCAGCAGAAACAACTTATGAGTATATATTATATAAGGCTCTTATTGTAATATACGTAATATATTATAACCACGTATATCAATTATGAATGCATCTAGTCCAACTAACTAATGCAACAACTAGTGTCCCATAAAAACAAAGGGGTTTGAATACTCTTTTGAAAACGGTTATAGTCCAGCAAAAACATTTGACCTGGTTCTCTATAACCTTGGCTCTTGATACCAATCTGTAACACCCCCAAATTGGGTCGCAGCGGAATAAGGGTCCGGGGCGTGTTACTTCATAGATCAATAACACAAGATATATATAGAACGACCAAAAAGTCGTTTTAAAACTGATACATTGGATTTAACAAATATTTGATACAAATAGCCCGAAGCTTTAACTTGTTCCTGATTATTATTACAAAGATACTGGTTTACAACATAAAACAACCATATCTTTAGCATGACTTCCCAAAACAAAATCACCAATGTATCCTTGGCACCTTATGCTTACTGATCTCCTGAAAAACATTGCTTAAAAACGTCAACAATAATGTTGGTGAATTCATAGGTTTGATAAATCAAAATATGCAGGACCGCAAGACTTTTCCCGTGATAATGCAACACATGCATACATCACAAAACTAGATTACATTTACACTAAGCTCATGACACTGAAGCTCGACAATCTTTCTTGCAATTAAAATATATATTGCAATTTACGCCCATCCGGATGTCTAACCCTAAACATCCTAAATTCGACATGCTATAACGTTCGTTCCCGGTGATAGCTAGTCACCCGAACGGGGAGGTCGTTTCCCGAATAGATCTATTAAATAACATTCGCGCTCACATAATGTAATTCCCAACTACATCTATGCAATTGACAGTTCATGATAATGGGCTTAACTTGGGTTATCGCTACTTAGGCAAACATGTAATCAATACTTGCGTCCAATTTATAAAAAAGCTGTTTTCCACCCCATATTTAATAAATATTTGAAATCGTAAAAATGTGGGGCTATGAACTCACCTTGAGTTCTGATAATCCAAATATCGCAGATAAAGCGTCACGTAAAAGATCGAATGAAACCTAAATTATCATATGTCGTATAAGTACCGAGTACTTGAATATAATCTTATAGTTGTTACATCGTACTATCATTCGGGCTATCATAATTTAAGAGGTCATGACATGACGTTCGAGGAGTTAGGACACTTTAAATCGTAAATCCAACAACTCGTCGATACGCCATCCGAAGAGGCCTCATTATGAAACTCCCTAGTAATATAGTACTTTGATAACCGCATATAATTCTACATAGCTCAATCATCAACTAATGGTTTTGGTATTAAAATCTGTGATTTTATTAAAGTTAAAACGTTTATAATTACGTTTTAGTAAAACTAGCATTACTTTTGCGTTGTAAGCCGTTTTAACGTTTCTTATGCCCTTCTTTTCGTGTAGGTCGTGTTATTCATTATATGTGACATTTTCAATATTTTGACCCTCAGGTGAACAATAATTTTTACTGTTTACATCAGACGTGACTTTTATTTAAATCGTATTTGTTGTCGTAAAACCAGTAATCTGTGGTATTTTTATCGTTATAGCTCGTTATTTTTAGCGATTTTCGGAGGTCGAGGACGTTCTCGTAATTGAAAGTTCTATATATTTATGAGGTTTACAAAAATATAACTTTCTGTCATGAATAGTAACTTTTATAAAAATAGTTTTATAAAAGTATTAATTGTCGTAAACTCGCGAAATTCATAACTCGTTCGTTATTAATTGAAAAATTACGATTCTTATCATTTTGGAATCCTAAAAATATGTATTATTTGTTAAAAATATCAACACTTGCTGTTTATAATTTTTATAAAAATGTTTTTATAAAAATTTACTTACGACTTCGTTTATTAACGTATAACTCGTTTTTAACGTAACTTTTTCGTTATTAATCCGTTTAACAAGTTTCTTACCTTTTCGGAATCGTCGTGAAATGTATTATCTTATAAAAATATAAAATGGATATGTTAAAATTCGAATTTTGGACAGCAAGTTTGATTGAGTTTGTTAAGTCCATATATATCCTTGTTTTAATACTTTTCCACTTTTGTAAACTACCACAAGTCTTATATTTCATAAATGTCATATGTGTTACATATAATAAGAGTCCATGGTTCCATAATTGTCCTCATATGTCCAAATTTACCAAGTCCATATTATACTTTTAACCCTTAACTTTCATAAATAACCTTTTTATCACAAGTTTATACTTAGTCACTTTTACATATAAACCATAAGTGTACAAGTGTATTTCTTCCAACATGACTTTATTTTAGTGTTCTAATAACATGATTAAAAGTCCATAATCAACATTAACATGTCATTTACCATCCAATTACTTGAAACATATTATATGAAATTTGTAAACCCTAATTAGTACATAATCATTTTCATGCTTAACCAAGAGTGTAAATCACTTGTGTGACCATTTTAACATGATGACATTAACATCATAAGATATATAAAAGTGTACATTATGATGACAACAAATAAGAACTCTTTTTACATGTTAAAAATTCTAAATGGTGATTTAAGCTATAAATAATTAACATATGCATATTAATGAAAATTGTAAGAACATAAAGAGTTCAAGTGGATAGATGTGTATAGGAGTGTATGGGTTGTATAAAAATTGATATGGGTTTGTGTGGTTGCTTGGTGTATGCCGTAGCATATATAGAGTAAAAGGGAGGTTATGTTTGATTTTTTTCTAAGTGTTTACTTGTTAAGACTCTCTTACTAGGATGATACACTTGTATATAGTGTTTATTCTGTCATGGAAACATGGTATGGTTCAGGATGGTCTTTAGGTCTTAGGAATGGGCTTGGTCTTGGTCTAAGTCAAAGAAACAAAGCATGGTGTTGCATTTATGAAGTATGGTGTAGTACTTTGACCAAGTGAAGAGTTTTTCATATAACACTTGTATAAATGGCAAGAATTTCGGCATTTATAAGATATATATGATATATTTGAATCTTTTATGTATTGGGGTATAATAATGTGTATTTGTTGAAGCGTAGAAAAGTTTTTTGTGGTTCCGGGAGTGCCTAAACGCAATTTATCGCGAAACGTATACACTTTACGTATCCGATAAAAATAAAATGAACAAAGTTAATAATTATCCTCAAAATAATTATATAACCCTTGCTTGATGTAAACATTTAATTGTTTGATGCCCGCTTACATTGAACGCTAATTTTTGGCTTACGCGATTTAGCTTAACATTTATGATTTAAAGCAAATGCGTACAATACTAACAATAAATAGTACATTTATTGACGTCGTCAAAGACTTGAAAACACAGGGTGTTATAATTATCATGAACTGTCAATTACTTGTTGTGAGCGCGAATGTTATAAATAGATCTATTTGGGATTGACATCCCCATCCGGGTGATTAGCTCTTAATGGTGTCACGGAGTGAACCAACAGATGCATACCATGTCAGATTTGGGATGTTTCAGATTAAACATCATCACGGGCAATGTGGCAATATTTATATTGCATTCATACATGTCGAGCTTCAGTGTCATGAACTTAGGGAAACGTAAATACATTTTGTGATGGGTGTATAGGTTGCATAATCACGAGGAAATCTTGCAGTCCTACATTATATTTACATAAACCTATGAATTCACCAACTTTATGTTGACGTTTTAAAGCATGTTTTCTCAGGTCTATGAGGCACGAGGTGCTAAGGATACATTGGGGATACTCTTTTGGGGAGTCATGCTTAAAAGATTTGGAGTCATTACATCTTGGGATATTTGTTATGATCTAAAATATTTGTTATCAAATGTTGAACAATTTAAGCCGTTGTGCTTTGTATCAAACAATTTCAATAAATCTAATGTATCATATTTTAAACGACTCTTTTAGAGGTCGTTCTCATATCTTGTGCTATTGATCTATGAAGTAACGCTCCCGGACACATTATTACGCTGCGACCCTATTTGGGGGTGTTACATTTGTGTCATCTCCTAGCAGTACCAATGAAGTTAATACTGCCAATGTTCAAGTTAGTACTACTAACTCTCCTGTTAGTACTGCTGATTCTCCAGATAGTACTACTAACTTAAGTGATGCCACTGTCTATGCGTTTTTGGAAAATCAACCAAACGGGTCTCAACTTAACCATGAAGACCTTAAACAAATCTATGAAGATGACCTCGAAGAAATGGATTTGAAATGGCAGTTAGCTTTACTGAGCATGAGAGCAAGAAGGTATTTCCAAAGAACTGGTAAGAAGATCACTATCAATGGGAGTGATATTGCTGGATATGACAAGTCCAAGGTAGAATGTTTCAACTGTCATAAAATGGGACATTTTGCAAGAGAATGCAGAGGTCCTAAGAATCAAGATAATAGGAACAGGAATCAAGACAGCTCAAGAAGGACTGTGAATGTGGAAGAAACTTCTTCCAAAGCTATGGTGGCTATTGATGGAGCTGGTTTTGATTAGAGCTTTATGGAGATGAGAAGTACCCTACAACATGGATCTTATAGGCTTTCTGCAGACTTTAGAGGTATATAATGATAATACTTGGTACTAACACCTGTCTTATAAGCTTTGAAACCTCTTAAAACCTCTATATGAAATTTAAGAGTAGAGTTTAATAATTTGAGTTTAAAATCTAGCCTACCTATAAAGAGGTTTAGCATCTATAGAAGAACAACTTGTCTTTTACAAGAAAAATGAGGTTATGTTTTCTGACTAAATTGTTGTTCTAAAAAGAGACACGTCATTTAAAGACTTAGAAATCAATGCTCTTAAAAGTGAGATAGAGAAGCTTAAGAAAGAAAAAGAGAGCAATCAGATTAAAATTGACAAATTTGAAAATGCTTCTAAAAGCTTAGATAAATTAATAAGGAGTCAAATATATGATAACAGTAGAAAAGGTGTGGGGTTTGTAAGCTATAATGTTGTTCCACCTCCACCTACAAGCTTATTTGACCCCCAACTATGATTGTCAACCTCTGGTCTGAGAGTTCCAACAAAACCAAATGTTTGAAGGGGTATGGACCTTATGCCAGTAAGAGTGTCTGTATAATACCTACTAATGAGGTTAAAAAAACTCTTGATGCCCATTGGTGAGAAGTTGGTGTCAGAAAAAGAGAAGCAAACTGTTTTTCCTACTAAGATGTGAAATCTGTTAATTAACAAGAAAATCAGCTAGGGATCCAGTTAAGCATGCAGAGATGTACAGATCACAAAAACCTAGGGGGAATCAAAGAAACTGGAATAATCTTAAATCCCAACAGCTAGGAGGTGATTTTGTGATGTATAATAAAGCATGTTTTGTTTGTGGAAGCTTTGACCATGTGCAGGCTCACTGCAATTACCATCAAAGGGAAGGGATGGTAAATGGGAATAATTATACAAGGGTGAATTATAACTATTCTGTTAAAAAGGCTCACCCTAACTCTCACAGGAACATGACTCCCAAAGCAGTTTTAATGAACACTGGCTTAAAACCACTTAATACTACTAGGCATGTTAATACTGCTCATCCCAAAACTACAGTTTATAGAGCTAGACCAATGTCATGTTTTTCAAAATTAGCTCAATCAACTGTAAAGAGGCCCTATCAATGAGAATGCATTTAACTACAAAAACTTAACCAAAAAATATACATGTAAGAAAAGGTTGATATGCTAAGCATTAGCAGTTATACTGCTAGGCCAACTTCAGCAGTAGTTAATGTTGACAGGGAAAAATCAAGTTTATGTTGTTAGGCATCAACTTGTTTGGGCTTTAAGAGTCTACAAATTACAGTGCATCATTACTTTCAAGAGGACAAATATTATATTGATGCCGAGGCAGATCCAAGTAGTGTTGGCATGGGTCTCCAAGAAATAATTTCCTTGTTTTTAGTCTGTTCATCCACAAAAGGAAGATCAAGGATATGTTGATAGTGGATGCTCTAGGCACATGACAGGCAACATGTCCTATCTCACAGACTTCAAGGAATTTGATGGAGGATATGTTACCTTTGGGGGAGGAGCCAGAGGAGGAAGAATTACTGGTAAAGGAACTCTTAAAACTGGTAGTTGAATTTTGGATGGTGTACTTGTCAAGGAGTTACAGTTTAACCTTTTTAGTGTCTCACAAATGTGTGACAAAAAGAATAGTGTTCTTTTTACTAACACTGCATGTTTTGTTCTATCTCCTGATTTTAAGTTACCTGATGAAAGTCAGGTTTTACTTAAAGTTCCTAGAAAGAACAACATGTACAGTGTTGATATGAAAAATATTGTTCCTAAAGAAAGCTTAACATGTCTTGTTGCAAAGGCCACACTTGATGAATCAATGCTATGGCATAGGAGGCTTGGTCATATAAACTTTAAAACTATAAATAAACTGGTTAAGGATAATCTTGTAAGGGGATTACCTGCAAAACATTTTGAAAATGACCAAACTTATGTTGCTTGCCTTAAGGGAAAGCAACATAAAGCCTCTTGTAAGTCCAAGATCCAGAACTCTATTACTCAGCCTTTATTCATGTTGCATATGGACTTGTTTGGTCTAACTTTTGTGAGCAGCTTAATGAATAAGAAATATTGTCTTGTGGTCACTGATGATTATAGCAGATTCACTTGGGTTTTCTTTTTAGCCTCTAAGGATGATACTAGTGGCATCCTTAAGAACTTTATAACTGAGATAGAAAATCTAGTTGATAAGAAAGTAAAAATAATCAGATGTGACAATGGGACAGAGTTTAAGAATTGTGAAAAGAAAGGCATTAAGAGGGAATTTAGTATAGCTAGAACTCCTCAGCAAAATGGTGTTGCTGAAAGGAGAAATAGGACACTAATTGAGGCTGCTAGAACCATGTTAGCTGACTCTAAGTTACCTACTACATTTTGGGCTGAAGCAGTTAATATTGCTTGCTATGTGCAAAATAGGGTAATTATAGTTAAGCCTCATAACAAGACCCCTTATGAATTGTTTAGAGGTTGAACTCCTGCTCTAAGCTTCATGAGACCATTTGGGTGTCATGTTACCATCCTTAATACCTTAGATCATCTTGGCAAGTTTGATGGAAAATCTGATGATGGTTTCTTTGTTGGATACTCATTGACTAGTATGGCTTTTAGAGTATACGACATTAGAACCAGGAAAGTAGAAGAAAACTTGCACATTAGGTTCTTAGAGAATAAACCTATTGTTACAGGTGATGGTCCAAAGTGGTTGTTTGATATTGATAGTCTAACAAAATCAATGAATTATGTGCCAGTTGTTGCAGGTACAAACTCTAATGATTTTGCAGGTTCAGAAGAAAGTAATGGTGCAGGTCACACTAGCAAGGAGACTGAATTTAGCCAAGACTACATTGTGATGCCACTGTGGAAAGATGGTTCAATGTTTGATTCTTCTTCAAAGAATTCTAGTGATGATAAACCATAACCTTCTAGTAATGCAGAAAAGAAGGATGATGAAGGTGTAAGTAAAGCAAGTGGATTTAGTGATCAAGAGCAACCTGAGAGCAGTACTCTAAATATTAATACTGGGCCAAGTATTAATACTGCTAGTGCAAATTTTAAAACTGGTAGTCTAAATATTAATATTGTTAGTCCAACAGTTATTACTACAAGGTCAAATCGCTCTCAAAATGTATCTGACGTGTTTTCTTTAGGAAGAAGTGCTACACTTGAAGCCTCACTTGCTGATTTATTGGTGATGAAACTAGAAATGGTTATGAGAACCTTACTACCTCATATAAAGTTACCTACTACTCCAAAATTACAGGAATCATTAAAGATCTTTCACTTGATCTGTGATTAGTGGTATACAATCTGGTGTACAGACAAGGGAATGACAAAGAATACAAAATGAACATGGGTTCATTAGTGCTGTTTATGAAGGGAAAACTCATGAAGACCTTCATACTTGTCTGTTTGCTTGTTTCCTATCCCAGGAAGAACCAAAAAGAATTGCCAAAGCTCTAAGTGATCCAGCTTAAGTAGAAGCAATGCAGGAGGAGCTTTTACAGTTTAAACTACAAAAGGTTTGGATACTAGTAGATTTGCCTAAAGGTAAAAGAGCTATTGGTACAAAATGGATATTCAGGAACAAGAAAGATAAGAGAGGCATAGTAACAAGGAACAAAGCAAGGCTAGTTTCACGGGGATATATTCAAGAAGAAGGTATAGATTATGATGAAGTTTTTGCTCCTGTGGCTAGAATTGAGGCAATAAGGCTGTTCTTAGCTTATGCTTCCTTTATGGGCTTCATGGTATATCAGATGGATGTGAAGAGTGCTTTCCTTTATGGTACAATAGAAGAGGAGGTATATGTGTGTCAACCTCTAGGATTTGAAGATCCTGACTATCTTGACAAAGTTTACAAGGTGGTAAAAGCACTGTATGGTTTGCATCAAGCTCTAAGAGCCTATATGGAACCTTGGCCAAGTATTTATTGGATAATAGGTTTCAAAGAGGAAAGATAGATCAGACCTTATTTATCAAGAAGCAAAAAGGAGATATTTTGCTTGTTTAAGTCTATGTTAATGACATTATCTTTGGCTCTATAAATAAGGAGTTGTGTATTGAATTTAAAAAACTGATGCATGACAAGTTTCAGATGAGTTCTATGAGAGAACTCAATTTCTTTTTAGGTTTGCAAGTAAAGCAAAGAGAAGATGGGATATTTATCAATCAGGATAAATATGTAGCTGAGATATTAAGGAAGTTTGGTTTCACAGATGTCAGGACAGCTAGCACCCCAATAGATACAGAAAATCCTTTGCGCAGGACTCCAGATGGTGGATGATGTGATGTTATTCTCTATCCGATCAAATGATTGGTTCATTGATGTATCTTAATCATCTAGACCAGACAATTTGTTTGCAGTATGTGCATGTTGCCAGATTCCAAGTTACTACTAAAGTGTCACACTCACATTGCTGTGAAAAGGATTTTTTAGGTATCTAAAAGCCAACATAAACTAGGCCTTTGGTATTCCTATGAAATTATCCCCTTTGATAGTTATTCTTAGTGGATATGCTGGAGCAAGCTAGTTAGGAATCAACAACAGGAGGTGTCAGTTCCATAGGCGTGAAGATTGATTCCTGGCAATGCAAGAAGCAAAAAACACTGTGGGTGTCCACTCTCTCTATTGAGCTATAATATGTGGTTCCTGTAGTTGATGTGGGGGCATGTACCTCTGATCAGAATCATTTGTTGGATTGACTGGGTATAATTTTATGAACACCATGATTAATATGATAATAATTAGTTACTATATGTATTTTAGAATCTGTTTCACATACTAAAACAATAAACACATTGAGATTAGATACCATTTTATAAGAGACTGTTATGATAAAAAGTTAATTCAAGTTATTAAAATCCATACAGATCATAATTTTGCAGACTTACTTATAAAAGCTTTAGATGTTGGAAGGTTTCAGTACTTGGTTGCAAGTATTGGAATGCTAAATCCTAAGAATTTTAATCTCTTTGTGTCTTTGTAATGTTTGTATAGGATTAGTACTGTTAGTTTTGTCAATTAGTACTGCTAAGTATAATTAGTATTGTTGGTTATACTTAAGACTGTTAGTTAAAACTGTTAGTCATAATTAATATTGTTAAACAAGAAAATACTTGGATAGGTATTCTTGGTTTGGACTAACATTTGCAGGATAAGCATATTGAGTATCTGTATTGAATTGAGGGGTGGCTAATAATTGTTTGATATGCTGTCAAAGTATGGATGAAGGAAATCCATGTAACATCAAACAAAAGTGTGTGATGAATCAAACACCTAGGCAACTAAAAAAAAGGTCAGGACACAAAAATACCTCAGTCTAGTGGTCCCCCTGAAAAGGTTGGTGATGAGGCTGTCCATAAGGAGTTGGGTGACAAAATGGAAAGGGTTGCCACTACTGCTTCTAGCTTAGACGCAGAGCAGGACAGTGGTAACATCAATAGGACCCAATCCATGGCAACACTTAATGAGCAAAGTCCTTAGGGAACTAGTTCAGATAGTGGTCCCAGGTGTTAAGATACTAAATTAAGGGGTGTAGATGCTCAAACTAGGTTTAAGACTACATCTAAATAGTCCAATGATCCACCTCTCTCAAGAGTTAACACATTTATAAGTGGCAAGGATAGCATGAAACTAATGGAATTGATGGAACATTGTACAAAACTGTCTGAATTAGTGAGATTAAAAGAATTAAGAGAAAGCAAAAACAGACAGAGAGAAATTGGTAAGATCAAAAGAATAGAGAGATTTGTGAAATAAAAACAGACAGAGTGATTAAGTAAGAAAAAGAATTAAGAGATAAAGTAAGAATAAAAACATAAAGAGAGCTTGTAAGAATCAAGATTGGTGATGGAAATACTTTTTGGAACATAATTGAGGTTAAACCTGGTGTCTCAACAGTTAATACTGATACGCATAACTTAGTACTGCTGGGCATTACTTAGTACTGGTAGGCTAATGTTAGTACTAATGTGTAACCGTTAATACTGTTTGGGGCATAACAGAATTTTCTTAATTAATTAATAGCCGTTGAGATATTTTCGCCAATAACTTCACTTATAGGGGTCTATAATTTGGATATTTCTTGATCTTTCTTTCTCTTATAAGTTTTCTTCGAGAAAAATATTAAATTTTATTTAGTCGGTTAAAGCAAAACCTTAAGCGCTCCCTATAAAATCTCAATTCACTTTACCAAACTCTCATATTCTCATCAACGAACATAAACCCACAACCCTTATCATAACTTCATCACTAATGGCTAATTTGGATTTCTGTGATACCCACAACATGGTTGCTTACTTACTCAAACCAGAGGGAAGTGAATATTTTCACCATATAGTATATTTTCTCAATACAAGTCACATAAAGTATGCTCTCTTTTAAAATCCTACTATCCATGTTTCACTCATCTAACAATTTTGACAAACTGCTTTTGCAAGCACATCTGAGAATGGAGAAATGGAAATCACTGCTACCATTGATGGGAGAGTTAAGACTGTAACTAAAGCATCTATAAGGAGGCATCTCAAGTTAGAAGATTCTGATGGTATTAGTACTCTACCTAATACTGAAATTTTTGAGCAACTTGCTCTTATGGGGTATGTTTCAAACTCTGACAAGTTGACCTTCCAAAAGGGTCACTTTTAACCTCAATGAAGATTCTTAATTCATACCATTCTTCATTGTTTAAGTCCTAAGAAAACTTCTTGGGAACAATTTAGTAGCAATATAGCAACTGCTATAATTTGTTTGGCCACAAAGAGGACTTTCAACTTTTCTAGGATGATTTTTGAAGGCATGGTAAAAAACTTGGATAGTAAGTCTAAATTTTTAATGTATCCAAGATTTATTCAAATCTTTTTGAACAAGCATAAGAGACTACTTCTACCTTACAACAGAACTTATATTGCTCCTACCCTTACACACAAACTCTTTAGCAATATGAGAAGGGCTTCTAAGGGATTTACTGAGGTGGACATTTTATTATTTCCAACAATGCTTGTTCAAGGTCCCAATCTGCAAGGTCAAGGATCAACAGTCCAAAGTGACTCCCATCACACAACCACTAGTGCTCCATCCACCTCACAACCACCAACTTCACCACTATCTATGCAAATAACCCATGTTGCAGAAGAGGCTGCTACCTTTCCCTATGATTCTCCTCACCCAAGGGTTTACTCACTTCGAAGTGATTGAGGCAGTATGAAATTCATGATATTTGATGGTTCTTTATTACCACCATTGTCTAAGAAGTGGTGAGTTTGGTATTAAATTGAAGCAAACCCAACTAAACATATGGTGCTGATTTTTTCAAAAGGCTCATTATGAAGGTGAAAAGGTTGGAGAAAGAAGTCAAGTTAAACAAAGCTAGAAGAAGAGCCAAGATTGTTGTGTTTGATGATGAGGATGCTGAAAAGATACTTCCAAACAGGGGAGGAGTATGATAGAAGACATTGATCAGGATGCAGGGGTTTCTCTGGTTCAAATTAATGCTAAGGATCAGGGGAGGTTTAAAGATGAGACTGATACATAGGTTAGTGCTCATGACAAGGCACATAGTCAAGGAAGTCAACCTGAAGATCAGTTAGGAGTGTTTAGTATAGCTAAGATATTTGCAGATGTAGCTAGAGTTCATACTTATTCTAGAAGAAGAAGGACAGTTAGTACTTGCAGTGGTGAAATTAGTACTGCTAAAGAATCAGTTAGTACTACTGGTGCTTTAATGCCAGTTAGTACTGCTGGTATGGATCAAGGAAGTATTCCTTCACCAAGTGAATCTAAAGACAAAGGTAAAGCTATTATGACAGAATTTGAGCCCGAACAAGCCACTACAAAGTTGAAACAAAGACAAGAGATAGTTGGCTATGAAGCAGCCATAAGATTGCAAGAACAACTTGATGAAGAAGAAAGTCAGAGAATTGTCAGGGATGCAGAAGTAGCTTAAAGACTGCAAGAAGAGATTGATGCATCAGAAAGACAAAGAATGGCTCAAGTACACCAAGCAACTCAGTGTTTTACATATGCTGAATGTGATGATATATTGGCTAGAGTTGCAGTAGATGAAGATTTGGTTCAACAATTACAAGCAGGTGAAAAGTATAGTGAAAAAGATTTACCTATGAAGCTTGTGGAACTTGTCAATCAAAGAAAGAAGTTATTTGCTCAACAAAGAGCTGAAGCTAAGAGAAACAAGCCAATGACTCTTGCTCAACAAAAGGCTTACATGTCAACTTACATCAAGAATCAAGAAGGAGGTTACTCTACAACAATTGAAGTCACTTTCCTTTGAGCAGGTTAAAGAAATTTTTGAAGCTACTATGAGGAGAGTTCAATCTTTTATGCCTGTGAATTCTGAGTTGGAGGTTCAGAGACTGAAAAGAGCAGGTCAAGAAGTTTTTGAAGAGACTGCTAAAAGATAAAAGATTAAAGAAGCTTCAGGTTCAGGTGAAGAACAATCATAGAATAAGGAATAGGAGTATCGAAGAGAGCTACAGAAATTAATGTGATAGTTCCAGTAGAAGAAGTCTATGTTGAAGCTTTACAGGTCAAATATCCAATCATAGACTGGGAGGTTTACATTGAAGACTCTAGAAAATATTAGAAGGTAATCAGGGTTGGTGATCATACAGAAGCTTATCAGACTTTTGATGATATATTAAAGAAATTTGATAAAGATAACCTGGATAAGCTATGGAGTTTGGTTAAAGAAAGATTCAGTTCAACAGATCCTACTAATGACAAAGAAAGAATATTATGGGTTGATTGCTAGAGGTTGTTCGAAATGATATGATGAACATTATGTGAAGCTTCAAATGAATATATGCATGATCCAATGGACTTGGTGGTTATATGATACATGTGGTGTTCACCATGTATCTACAGACAAAGGACATGATATCTTCATGTTGGTTGAGAAAGATTATCCAATGACAAGAGGGCTTATGACTGTGATGTTGCTAAAAAAAGCATTCAAGTGAGCAATCTTCAGAGTTGGGCAAAATGAGCTTTTAATGAAAATCTTCATACAAGCAGAAAGACCAAGACAATAAGATGTTTAGAAGCATCTTCTCAGCACAAAACTTTTAATTCAAGAAAACTTAATGATTTAGAGATCAATCACAAGTTTAGGGGAGGATTGTTAGGAATTAAAAGTCTTTACACTTAGTACTGTCAAGCCTAAAAGTTTGTATTGCTCATATTATAACTACTAGTACTAACTGATTAGTACTGCTAGTGTAAAAGTAAGTACTGCTAGTACTAACTTAATACTGCTGAAGAGATCTTAATACTGCTGAAGACTTAAGACTGCCAGAAGAAGACAATGACTGCATGTAGATAACAGACGGTCGTGAAGAGATATGTATGGACTTATTCAAAGTGTATATCTTATAAAGTTAGGAAAGCTATGTTTTGATTAGAATTATGAGATCTTGAGTATATCTTTAAATATTTGTAGTTATCTTGTAAAGGACTCCTTGGTGTAAAAAAGGAGATCCTAGGTTTTGGTTATTGTAATCTCATTCATAGAGTTGCATGCATAGCTTCAAGGTTGTAAACCCTAGTACTAGACAGAGTACTCATATTATTCATCATAATAATATTGAAGCTTTTTGGTTATATCATTGTTCATTCAAGTTTACTGTTTTATTGTATATTTCTTCCTAAGTTTAAGAGTAGATCCGTTACTCTTTCAGTATTAACAAAGTTTCTAACATTGTTGTTTTAGATTTATCCAAAGTAACATAATATTTACAAGCTAAAGAATAGATCTTGAGTTGGGAACAACACTAAGTTACACTAGCAGTACTAACTTTACTCTAGCAGTACTAACATTACTAGCAGTAGTAATATACACTAGCAGTAGTAACTTACACTAGTAGTAGTAACTAGCAGTACTAACTACTTAGCATATTTTTTATTAAGATTACTAACAGCACTAATTTATACTTAGCAGTAGTAACACAAACCTTAGCAGTCTTAACTTCTAAACAGCAGTAGTAACATCCAAACAGCATCAAGAGGCTTTTAATCCTAACAATTCAATCTAAGAATTTCTTCATTATTTCTTATGTTATCTATGAGTGGTTAAGCACCTTAAGTGCTAGCCTTGTTATGATATAGTCATAGTTTGATGATTGTAACCTGTTGAATTATCATTTTTACGGATATCGTTATTGCCTGTTGACTGATCCCTGAATTTTGGTAGTGTTCAGGGTAGTGTAGATCCTGTTAGGCTTTATATCAGGCTTACTTGTTGAATTAAGGGTTAACAGGGTACTAGAGATAGGTTTATTAATTGTCTTTGTGTTGGGATTGCCTAAACCTCCGATTACAGTAAGTTACGGACTCGTATAAGTTTTAGGAATCACTTGGAGGTTTAATAGCTGAGAGGGGGATTATAAACATTTGACTGGGAACTTTGGTAGTGAGGGTAATCACTATAGCCTTGATACCTAACTTCTGTGATCTATGGGAGATTGATGTGACAATCCATATTTTCAGGTCATTTTATGTACCTTTGCTCTTTTTGTGTTTTGAATATTTCATATATAGTCCTTTGACTATTTGACTTTTATCAGTTTTACAAATTTTATACCGTTGGCTGTCGGTGGTGATTCTTTATGAGAATGTGGTTGATTTTATGAGTATTGTGAGATTTGTGGTTTATGGTGTTTAATTATCCCTTTTGGGAAGGTATTATTGTGTTATTTGTTATTCGGGTGGTTTGACCCGTAATTTTGAGAAAATGGCGAAATCGAGTCTGACACGTCCGTGAATGTCCAAATTAGTTCTTGAGTGTAAAGTGAAAATATGTCATGTGAATACTCTAGGTTAATTGGAAAGTATTTTTAAAGTGAATAAAAATGCTAATTAACTTTGGGGTAAATTTTACAGTTGAGTTTTACGAGCTTTTAAGTGATTTCAACACGAAAAGAAAGACCCGAGACCCCATAGGATGCTATGGCCGGTCTTGGTATGGTTAAGGGGAAAAGATGGCTTAATTTTAGCTAATATGTCCCAAGGTGTGTACACTTATATTCCTTTTCACCTCATTTCCATTCATTCTTATCATTTTCAAAAAAATCAAAAACACACACTTGTGTGTGTGTATATCCGGCCGAACTCCACACAAATAAGAAACACATGAATTTTTAAAGATTGATCAAGAAAACATGAAGACAAATATTTGGAGTTGATTCTAGTGTTTGGTTATTCATTTAAACAACGTTTGGGTTGTCCGGTTCGTGTCGAAATCTACAAATTTGAAGATTTTATGTAAGTTTTCAAATTTAAATTTCGTTCGTCCTTTTTTATTTATTTTGATGCATAGATGTTAATTGTACAAGTTGATCGTTGTGAAAATCGATTTTTAGAAGCGAAATGAATAAAAAAAGGTGTGTTTGGTTCGTGAATAGTAAAAAGAAAAATGGGGTTTTTTGTAGTTTTGATGTTGTGGTCGTGATGGTTGAATAATATATGATGTTAGAATGCTTATTTTTTATAAGTAGCTTGTGTAGCTTATTCGGGCTTATTTTAAGCTATTTCTTGGCTTATTTGGGCTTATATGCCGCGTGTACTTTCCCAAGATCACTAGGAAAGTGATTTTGATTATTTTTGTGTTATGGCGTATGTTGTGGATTATTTTTTAGGCTTATAGTAGTAACCAAATGCTATAAGTAGCTTTATAGCTTATTTTCAAGCTTAATATACGTAGTATGGAGGTTATGGACTCACGGCCCAATAAGTCCATTTAAGCCATGGCTTAATGAAGGGGCTTATTGTGGTCCGGATTATTTTCTACTAATAAGTATGAGCTTATATATGTAAATGGGCCTTGGTTTTGGGCTTGGATCGTATTTTGGACTTATAAATACTATAATGGATCCTTGTTGGGCCTTACGGCCCAATAATCGATATTTAGTAGTTATGAAAACTTTGTCGGACTTTTGAAAGTGAAAATGTATTTACGAAGTGATATTGAATGATATTTTAGAGGAAAAGTGTTGGTAAGTGTTAAAGATTGAGATTTTTGGAATTTTGTCGAAAAGTGTCGAAATTGTGAAAATTTATGAAAATAAGGATTGAAACCTTGGAAAACGTTGTATGAGCGTACGAGTCATGTCAAAATTTCGTAAAAAGTTTATACTTAGAAATTTTCTTAAAAACGTGATTTTTGATTTTAAATAATAGGGTTAATTGCCTAAAAATGTATTATACTTGTCACTTTTTGTCATTGTATGTAGACAACTATTTTTTTGCCATTGTGTCGCTCAACTTTTGAATTCGTGCTATTGTGTGTATTCTGCGACTATTTTTGCATGTAAAATGACCATTTTACCCTTCAAAATTTGAAAAAAGAATGGTCACGAAACACAAATAGCACGAAATGTAAAGTTGAACGATACAATGGAAAAAAAAAAGTTGTCTACATATAATGACAAAAAGTGACAAGTATAATACATTTTTAAGCAATTAACCCTAAATAATAAAATAATATTTAATTATTTTATTTATTTAATAAATTCACTAAGAGACGATAAATATAATTTTTCTCAAAACTTTTCTAATGTGTTTATTATGAGTAAACGTTTTATTTTCAACCGTATAATGATTATTTTGAAGTGTCTAAGGTGTACCGAATGGACTTGTCGAGATATATTTATAATTAATAATTATAAATATTTATTTATATTACTTATCTATTTTCTCTAAATAGTATAAGTATGTATTATCGGGAATGAGATTGTTATGATGGGGCAGAGCTAAGTCGTTCAACATCACACCATCTAAAAACTATTTTGGGTAACATTGTTCAGCTGTCTACTCTATGCATCAAACATAAAGATTGTTTTGGAATTGGATGATTAAATTGGGACATTAACTGGACTAGGTCGTGTGCGGGCGTCGTTGCATTTGCTTGTGTGATTGAGATTGGGTAGCTAAAGACTTGCTTGAGGTGAGTTCTCGTAGCCCCACTTTTTACTGTTTTTCCGTTAGGAAAATGATACTCAAATGTGTTTTGAAATATTTTTGAATTGATCTGTGCGAAATGTAGTTTTGTTTTTGGGACAAGATATGTGCTTATGACTGCTATGTATATATTATGTGTTGCATGATTGTTTGGGATGATGGGTTGCCTACCAGTATTTGTATGATTTATTGGATCGGATGGGTACGCCTACCCAGTATTTGTGTGATTATTTGGATCGGATGGGTACGCCTACCCTAGTATTTGATTTTTTGTGTAATTATGAGGAGCGATGGGTAGCACTACCCCTGTTTAGTGTGTGTTTGCCCTAATTTTAGTGCTCCAGCTGGTAGGCCCTTTAGGTGCGTAAGTGACATATGGTTATTGGTTAGCGGTGATGCTAGAGTTGTTTGCATATATTCACTGTCATATAGCACTATTGTCCACTGTTGAAGTATTGGCACAGCTTTTGGGTTTAAGGTCAAACCTACGAGCTCACCAACATTATTGTTGACGTTTTTTAGTATCATTTTCAGGTGAAGTGAAAGAGGAATAGTTTGGTGATTGATAGCAGACTTAGAAGTATCCCGAGTGGAATTTCGTTTGAAGTCTTGCTTGCTTGTTATTTTGATTCTAGTTTTGGATGTTTGGAATAAGTTTGGATTTTGATCCTGTGAGGGCATTAGAATAATTGTAAGAGATTGTGTATTTTAGTTGCGATTGGGAACATCACTTGAGTTTGTTTTCAAAAAAAAAAAAAAAAAAAAAAAAAAAAAAAAAAATACTTCAAAAAAAAAAAAATGGTTGATGGTCTTCATAGCACTTGGAGTTTATGCAATGTAGTTTTCTTTATTTTGTACCTTGTGTTATGATTGATCATTATGTTGCATTCCCGAGTTTCCACCATTGTCGGGGTGTGACATTTTACATCAATAAACTCAAAATTATTTACTTTGAACCTTTACGTGTTTACTTTTAATTTTAACGTTAGTTAATGGTAACCAAAATCAACAATTAACGTAAACACGGCATAGACAAATAAAAGTTTACGTCAAACACAGTGTTAGATAATTATTACGAAAGTTAATTTTATTAAACTTTCAATATTTGTATTTTTATACGTTACGTACAGCTTACGGTTCGCGTTTATGAGCTCTTTATGCATTGCATGTAGCTATACACATTTACCAATAATCATAGCTGTTTATACCTTATCACAATAAACTTTTACTCACCCTTTAACACCCAACGGCCCACCTATATCATACAAGAAACAATATACAGTTTTCTTGTTTACTTCAATTTACCAAGCTTATAAACTAGCTAAATAATGCAAATCTACATAACCTTTCATCTACTATCTTACCAAGCCATACTTTCCCCCTCTCCAATCTCTTACAAGCCATCCCCCACCCCTCTTTTATTTCTTGAAGGATTTGTACAAATTATCTCCTAGATATTTTGATAACTAGTCTTTATATTTCACTACTTAGGCATTCTTACTCATTTGATAACTTGCAAAACACAAAAATCCTCTCTATTTCTCTCTCAAAACACATGGCACAAATAAGCCATAAAGAGTTTTCATTTTCTGCCATTTTCTTGATATTTCTAGCATATAAGGGTGTTTAAGGTTCATATATAAGGTGTTCTAAGGTGTTTTCAAGAATTGGGTTACAAGATTAAGCTAGGGTTCATTTATATCAAGTTAGGTTTTATAAGTTTTTGGTAAAAAAATCAAAGCCTAGGGCTTCATTTGTGTTCATCATCTTTGTAAGTATACCCTATATACTCTTTTGATTTTTATACATCTTGATCATGATTATACATGTTTTTATACTTTCATTATTTTCATTTGTACATGAACATTTTGATTATAAAGTTATATCACCAACTAGTAAATTTTTATAAAGGTTTATAATGAAATCAAGAATAATATTTACATATATAATTATTTGCAAAAGATGTAAAATAAATTATATACATGAAGGAACATCTAGAAATATTTATTTTGGTATGAAATAAGTACTTAATTTATTTAAGATGTTAAATTAATTGTTCATAACCTAGCTTATTTAGTTTTATAAGTTATTTCATATTTTTATTCATTATGTTGTGAAGAGTTGGATGGGATTAGGTTAGTTTGGATGTTCTTAATTGTGAAGGTGATTAGGTTAGAAGGTTTTGTTGTGTAAAAATAAGGTTAAAGTATAGATTTGGAAGGTATATAACCCCCCTTTAACAGTTGACTTTAACAGTAGAGATAGGAACATCTTGACAAGTTAAAACCTTAAAATTATGTTAGTACACCTTAATACGATTCCAGGCATATAAAGAACTCGAAAAACAGACATATAACGAAGGAGATATGGTCAAAACAAAATTAGTAACAATATCGGCAAAAACAGTTTTCTTAACAAGTCTGGCAGATTCAGGTTTTTGTGGAATTTTGATCAATCGGGTCCGAAAACCGTCTAGGTATAAAACTATAAACTTGCTCGGAATGATTTTTCGGTAAATTAAGCGTATGTTTTCGAAGCTCAAAAGTAAAACGGAGGAGTTATCCTACATCAAACTTGGACTATTTTCGGAAAATATCATAAAATTTCCTGCACATTTTTTACTTAATCATGTTGCTGTTAGGAATTGTTTTTAGTGATTTCGGGTGTTTTCGGGTCCGTTTGGACTATAAAAACCTTAGGAAATAATATAGTATCACTTGTATAATATTTATACGCGTTATAAACTTTATAAATAGTTACACTATAAATAAGTTGACGTTGTAAAAATAATAAAAATAGTAAATCAAGCGAACTAAACTTATAATTAATTTTAGGAGAATTAAAATAATGTTACGAAAGCCTATATTGGATATTAATGAAGTCTTAACGTAAGCATTATTTTGGCCATTAAACTAAAACAACTATTAGGAGGTGATATAACAATATAAAATATAGTGCATTATTTGATATTCATTGCATTTCCTTAAAGCCGACATATAATTAAATAGGTTGCATACCGGTCTTTTGTGACGACCTTCCTTGTTGATTTTTCCAAAGTCAATACCATCACTTGAGGTGAGTTTATGGCCCCTCTTTACTCATTTATCACTATTTTATAAATCTCAAGGTGAGATACATGACTTATTTTACATTTAGACGCAAGTACTCTTTTAAACAATTATGGATTTGCCTAAGTAGCGATAACCCATTATGCCCAATATCATGAACTGTTAATTACTTGTTTAGCGCTGTGTGTGAATTAATCAGATTATTGGGATTGACATAAATAGGTTGCGTGCCGAACTTTTTGTGACGGCTTTTCTTTGTTGATTTCCTAAAATAAATACTTTTCACTAGAGGTGAGTTTATAGCCTCGCTTTACTTGTTTATCATTATTTTACAAATCTCGGGGTGAGATACATGACTTGTTTAACATTTGGACGCAAGTACTCTTTTAAACGATTGCAAATTTGTCTAAGCAGTGTTAACCCATATTGCCCACTATCATGAACTGTTGATTACTTTGTGTAAGTGCGATTGTTATAAATAGATCTATTTGGGATTGACATCCCCATTCAGGTAAGTAGCGCTTACTAGTTTCGGAGGACCGAACTAACAAACGTATACCATGACGGACTTTAGATTTTGCGGGTTGAACATCTACTCGGGCATATTCTTTGCATAAATTTGCACACATACATTGTTGTAGCTTTAATGTCATGAGCTTAGTGAAATCGTAATTACTTTTGTGATATTGTATGCATTACGTTATTACACACTTGAGATCTTGCGGTCTAACATTTATACTTACTTAAACCTATGAACTCACCAACTTTATGTTGAAACTTTTAAGCCTGTATTTCTTAGGTGTTTAACCTCTTAAAGTATTTTGATGTGCATGGAGTCGATACCTTTCAAGATCATCATTCATAGATTTTCTATTGCATTTAAAACTATCTATCTCGTTGTACCAATTATGCCTTATTTTGATGCAAACTTATGGGACAAATTTTAAAACTTATTATTTTCAAATAAGTCAACGAGATTATCTTTTAGACGACTCATTCAGAGGTCGTTCTCTTATATCTTATGCTATTGTATTATGAAGTAGCCCCCCCCCCCCGTGTTACCATTCCGCTGCGACATATTTTGAGGGTGTTAAAGATTGGTATCTAGAGCCAAGGTTATAGAGAACTAGGTTGCGTATTGTACCTAGTCTATAACCGTTTTTTCATAAACATTGCATCACATAAAACTTTTCATGTGCATACACACTACTTGCTTACATGACATATACTTGCGCTTAGTTTTCTTACGTGTATTTTACATTTGCTTTATATGAAAACCTTATTTATGTAAACCCTTAATTATCACAACACTATGACCATACCCCGTCCCACACCTTTTCCTCCTACTACACCACATGTTGGGGTATTCGTTCCGTTTGTCAGCATATCTGATTCTGACGATGAAATTACTACCTTACCTGTTAGACCCGCACCACCATCATCGGATCACATACCGGCTTTGCATGGCTACCTACTGGATTCTGGTGACGACTCATCAAACGAGGATCTGAGCGAGACCGCTGAGTCACTCCACACTCAGACTGCTATGACATCAGTTGTCCACTAACTACCTACCCGACCCCTACCAACTAGCCCTGTTTTTATCTGTCGACCGGGAAAGGAGATACCAACATCGCCACCACCACTCTTACCATCATTATCATCACCACCATCACTTTTACCATCCTCGTCTTATAAGAGATCCAGATCGCCCTCACTATCACTACCACCATCAGTATCGCCATCACTACTACTACCACCAGTAGTAGTACCACCACCATCAGAGCATATTGAGTCAGTTGGGGATGACATAGAGGCTAGCATCTAGGATCTTGAGAGGCACCTTGGCCCATAGACCTATAGATTAGTCATTTGTAGCTTCTTTTGTATTGTATCCTACTAAACTTAAGTAGTACACGGTTGGTAGCGTTAATGAGAAACTTATACTATTTTATTCATGTAAAACGATGTATTAAGTATTAACCTATGTTGTTGGTTACGATAATGCTATTTATGATGTTGACTTATGTATGTCATAGTTGCTTTTATCTTATACCTCTACGTGCCATGATTCTATCCTGTATATATGTTGTGCCTGTTGCGTATCGTAATGTTACTTTGGACACAATCTCATTAAATAATATATTTCTTGTGGTTTTGAAGAACGATGATAACTACAAAGCAAGGGTAACGAGTGGCTAATGCTATCAAAACTATTGCAATCTGTGAGACAATAACCAGCGTAGCCCGTGACTTCATAAACAAGACTGACAAGATGGCAGAGAATGCTAGTAACAAAAGGAAGTGGAAAGGTGACCATGGTGGAAGTCCTAGTCAAAACAAAGGACATAAAGTGAATAGAGCACACGTTGTCATGCCAAGCAACAAGAAGGTTTATGTTGGGAACCCCACTGCAACAGATGCAAATATCACCATACTTGACCATGCATTGCAAAGTGCGGTAATTGCAAGAGGATTTGTCACCAAACCAATGATTGTAGGAGTCTAGCTGCCGCAACAAATCAGAGGGCTCTGGTGGCGAATCAAAGAACCCTTACTTGCTTTGAATGTGGGAAACAAGGGCACTATCAGAGTAAATGTCCAGAGTTAAAGAATCAGGACCCGAGGAACAAGTTTAAAATCATGGCATGTAACGCTAATGAGTAGGAAGAGACCTCATCTTACCTAGTGAAGCTTAGGTTGAACTATCTAGGATTTTGTTTCCTATAGGAATTTGTATCGTACTTTCTTTTAAATTTTTGATGTACTATGTGGATGATTTTAAATTATCTATCAAATTAATGGGTCGTGAAAATTTCGTCGATTTTACTTTAATTCTCTATTTATTTATGCAAACCACTCCTTAAACTATTATAGTCATTTGAATATTTTTACAATCGCTTTATAAACCATTTCACTGCCACATGATAAACTATTTTACTAATCATTAATAATTAACTTACTATCGTCAAATGAACTAACATCTTATAAACTATTCTACAATCGCTTTATAAACTATTCGCACTATCGTTAATAAACTATCTTACTATCATTAATAAAGTATCTTAGGCGGTGTTTGTTTTCTGAGAAAAACTCTTACTAGGCTCTGAATGACCTCAATGTCTGATTCGGTCAGAGGCATTAAGGGAACAGAGGGTTTGTTTTTTTGTTTTCGTTAGGAGGTGGTAAGAGGTATATATCTCTTGCTGAATCAGATTTGTAGGGGTTCTTTGGTTGCCTCTTAACTAAAATAAACAAAAGAACCTTGACCATTTCTAGTCTTCTACTTCCAAAACGACTCTAAGCTGAAACCTTCACAACAACGGTGATTTGCAGACACCTACGGCCACCCTACCAGCTACCTGAAGTCGCCGGACACCTACTTACATCGCCGGAACACTGAAGACAATGGTCTTTTCACCTTTTATTTTGAACATTTTTTGTTGGGTAATATATGTTGGTTCAAGCAGATGAATAATTGTAGAATTTTGGTAGTTGACATTTCCTTAATGCTCGTTGTTGTTGACCTTTAGATCATGGTTGTGTGTGAATTTTATGGACGTGTGTGACTGTGAGTTTTGGTGAGTGGGAAGGGTGAGTTTGTGGTTAGATAATCCTTTGTCATATTATTTGGTGAGTATAAAAGGATTACTATTTAAGTTTTTTTTATGCCTATAAAATGAGTTTGTTTAGTTTAGAAAAAAGACAAACGGTGAGTTTATTTGTAACGTTTGACAAGGTAGTAAAGTTGTGTAGTACAAGTATCAACTAAATTTAAACTATCGTCAATTATTATTGCCAAGTTTTTATTAGTCGTTATATATTATATATTATCAGTATATCTTTCTTAGGAATGAAGCAACTTTACATTTAGATTATTCGGACATTATCATAAAAACAAAGAATGTTATTTGATTCAATATGTCACGTCCAAATTGTGGTAGTTTATTTTTGGCGCAATATCTTTGAATGCTTTGAATTATGACATTCTATTTTCATGTTGCTAGACTATATATGTTAATTTTATGTTTAATGTTCGGATGTGTTTATGTTTCGTAAAACTGAAACTGCTTTACATTTACAACATTTAGACGTTTTACAACAAAAAAACAAACAGTCATATTAGATTCAGATTCAGACATTTACGCCTCAGATTCAGATTCAGATGTGCGGTTCAGATTCAGATTCAGAGCCTCTTAATAAACAAACAGCACCTTACTATCAGTTATTAAACCTTCATTTTTTAACTATTTTACTATTGTAATAAACTATTTTACTATCATCTAGTAAACTACCACCTTATAAATTATTTTTTACCAGCATATAAACCATTTTGTTATTACCTAATAACCTATTTTATTATTACCATGAAAAAAAATTATTTTACCATCACCTTATGAAAATTTTGCTAACACTTATAAACTATTTCACTAATATTTCATAAACTAATTTACTATCATATATAAAATAACTCGCAATCATTTTATGAACTAAGTTGCTTCCATCTCATAAACTATTTTGCTATCATTTATAAACAGATTCGCTATTACTTTATAAACCAATTTACTATCACTTATAAACTACTCAACTATTGTTTTGTAAACTAATTTACCATATATAAACTATTTCGCTATTATTCTATAAACTAAGTTACTATCAGTTTTACAATTTTCTTTCCACCATCTTATGAACTATCTTCTTGATATCTTATATACTATTTTACTATCATCTTAAAAACCACGTTACTATCATCTTACGAATCATTTTGTTTTTACTTTATGAAACTATTTTGTTTTCAACACATAAATTATTTTACTATCACCTCATAAGCTACTTAGCTATTCTCTTATGAACCATCTTACGGTTATCTCGCAAACCCTTTTGTTGTCATCCAATAAACTACCTTGTTTCCATCTTGTAAATCACACTATAAAACTATTTTGATACTGCTTTATGCATAACATTAGTTTGACGAAAATGAGCATTTCATCATTAGTCCTCAATTATACATAGCCTGGTCGCCTATGTCTAATTCAGGAAGAACCATGTCATACTGGGAGTAGTCACCTTAAAACTTTTGCCAAAAACAATTGTCTACTTATATCCCCGAAGAGCAAAATTTTTGTTTGCGTATCCATAAAACATGTTTGTCACGGGAAACTGAATTAGTAATCATAGTAGCTAAGTAGACCTTTACACCACCTTGCTACATAGAGATGACATCACCTTACGTCAAATCCTATGTTAAAAAGTCAAGACGGGTCACTAGTCGCCCTAGGGCAATCCGCCAACAAGTTTAGCTGCCATCAAGGAATTTACTAAATTACCCATTCAACTTCTACGTAATGCCGTAAAACTTAGTAGTTGTGGCGTCATCATAGGTATAGATTCGTTATCACCCTAGAAAGGAAAATGTTATAGCTGACGCTTTAAGCCGAAAAGAACGGATTAAGCCATTACTAGTTCGATCCTTAGTTATAAGTATTGGTTTGAACCTTCCCGTATAAATTTTGAACGCACAAGTTGGGGCGATGAAAAAAGAAAATGTCAAGGAAGAAAATCTTTGTGGCATGAACAAGGATTTTGAGACCCGTCCCGATGGGACACTTTACATTGAGAAACGAAGTTGGTTATCGTGTTTTGGAGAATTAAGGGATTTGATTATGCATGAATCGCATAAGTCTAAGTGTTCAATTCACCCCGGATCTGACAAGATGTACCATCACTTGAAGAAATTGTATTGGTGGCCCAACATGAAAGTAGATATTGACACCTGTGTTAGCAAGTATTTGACATGTTCAAATGTCAAAGATGAATATTAAAAACCATCTGGTTTGTTGGTACAGCCTGAGATACCCCAATGGAAGTGGGAGAACATCATCATGGATTTCATTACGAAGCTACCTAAGACATCAAGTAGTTACGATACTATTTGGGTGATTGTTGATGGTCTTACCAAGTCTGATCACTTTTTGCCAATGAAGGAAACCAATACGATGGATAGATTGACGAGATTTTACTTGAAAGAAGTGGTATCAAGGCATGAAGTGTCGGTTTCTATCATCTTTGACTGGGATAGCAGATTTACATCACGTTTTTGGCAGTCTCCCAGAAGGCTTTGGGTACTCGTTTAGATATGAGTATTGCTTACCATCCGCAGACCGATGGATAAAGCAAGAGAACCATTCAAACTCTTGACTATATGTTACGCGCTTGCGTAATAGATTTTGGAAATGGTTGGGATAAGCATTTACCGCTAGTAGAATTCTCCTAGAACAACAGTTATCATACTAGCATCAAGGCCGCACCATTTGAGGTACTTTATGGTCGAAAGTGTCGATCACATGTCTGGTGGGCCGAGGTTGGGGATAGCCAACTCATTGGTCCAGAGATCATTCATGAAACTACCGAAAAGATTGTTTAAATCAAGAGTAGAATTCAAGCTGCACGTGATCGCCAAAAGAGTTACACCGATGTGAGGCATAAACCTCTAGAATTTCAGGTGGGAGATAAAGTTATGTTGAAGGTTTCACCTTGGAAAGGGGTTATCCATTTCAGAAAACGAGGAAAGTTAAACCTGAGGTATATTGGACCTTTCAAGGTATTAGCAAAATTTAGAACCATTGCTTATAGACTCGAACTTCCTCAATAATTAAGCAGGGTTCATAGCATGTTTCACGTGTCCATTTTGAAGAAGTGTTTCTCTGATGAATCACTCGTGATTCCGTTGGATGAGATCCAAATTGATGACAAGCTACATTTCATTAAAGAACCCTTGGAGATTATGGACCAAGAGGTCAAGCGATTGAAGCAAAGCCGCATTCCTATAGTCAAGGTTCGATGAAACTCTAGAAGAGGTCCAGAGGTCACGTGGGAACATGAAGACCAATTTTGAAGCAACTATCTGCACCTCTTCACCAACACCACACCAGAAGGCAAATCAAACTGAATTTCGGGATGAAATTCTTTTAACATGGGGAGACTGTGACAATCCACATTTTCAGGTCATTTTACGTCAATAAACTCAAAACTATTTACTTTGAACTTTTACGTGTTTACTTTAATTACAACCGTTAAGTTAAATCGCGTAAACTGACAATCAACATTTAATGTAAACCAACATTAAACAAACATAAGTTTACGTCAATTATGCGTTATATAATTCTTACGAAGTTAATTTATAACTTTTCATATTTTATTTTTCAAGTTTTACGTAAAATGATTATGTTTTGCAATATGAACTTTCATGCATGCATGTAAACCATACCACCTTTACAAATACCCACAATACTTATACATTATCAAAAAATTATTTATTTCCCTCCCCCTCAAGCTTATATAAACCGGCCCATATGTTAGTATAAACAAAAATAATACCAAATCTATACTATACAAGATGTTATACTAGCTAATTGAATCACTTACCAACTCTTGCCAACTTTCTTACACACAAGTCTTACAACAAGCTGCACCCATTCGTTCTTACACCATCCCACGCCCCACCCCTTACTTCCTTGAATTATTTTCATTCTTGTCATAGATATTTCTTACAAGTTTGCACTTTTTCTCTTATACATACAACTAGCTTTTGCACTTCTCATATTAACACATCTAAAACACAACTCATTCTCTCTTTTCTCTCCTCAAATCCACGACATAAAACAACCTTAATAAGGTTTCATTGTCTTCTATTTTCTTGATATTTCTAGCATACAAGCATATTCAAGGTTCATTTCTAAGGTGTTCTAAGGTGATTACAAGATTGTGTTTCAAGATTTAAGCAAGGGTTTACAAAAATAAACTAGGGTTTATAAGTTTTGGGTTATAATCAAAACCTAGGGTTTCATTTATGTTCATCATCCTTGTAAGCATCTCCTATCTACACTTTTGATTCTTTGATCATCTTGTTCTAATTTATGCATTCTCTTTCAAAACAAACATCACCTATATGATTGTGTTATCATTTTTATAAACTTAACTAGTAGTTTTTAGTGATTAAAATGTATCATTTATGTTCTTGCAATATTGTTGTATTTATTAAATTGTTGGAAGTAAACTAGTGATTTTATATGTTAGCTAGTGGTATTAATAAAGTTGTATCTTGTTGGTGAAGGGATTAAGTTAGTTAAGAGGTAGATTTGTTGTTTGAATTAGTAGTGAACGGATATAGGTTAGATTAGGCTTTTGGGGAAGTTTTTTATTGTTATTTTGGAACATTTCGAGAAGTTATATAAATTGTCCCAAACAGCCCTTGTGTTACAGGTTACGTAAAAATGTTTTGAGTTGTTAAAACTCTAATATTATGATAGTAGATATCGTTACGGAATTTTGATATAAAGAACACTAAAATCAGACTTAAAATGAGCAAGTTGTAAATAAAGTTTGGGAACACTTTCGGCAAAACTGTTTCGGGTACATTCTGAGCAGTTTCTAAATCGTGTGTTTTGACCCCTTTCGGGTCCGAATCGGCTAAAGTGTATAAACGAAAACTTGTCTAGAATGAGTTTTCGCTAAAGTAAGGAACTTTTCTTTTGTCATGAAAGACAATAACGAAGGAGCTATACTCCGTAGAAGTTGGACTATTTTTTAGAAAATGTAATAAATTTCCTGCACACATTTTGGGTTAATATAGTTGCTGATTGGAACATTAAATTTTGTTTCCGGCGTTTTCGGGTGCGTTTGAGCTATAAAAACTTAGCGAATAATAGTGTATTACTTATAAATTAGTAAGGCGTATTAGAAACTTTATAAAAGCGATATTTCGTAAGCGTTAAGAGTTTACTAAAAACGGAAAGTTTTTATTAGATGTAAGATATATATTAGTAAGATAAAAATAGTAACTCTCGGTTTAAGTGTCGAAACTAAACTAAAAACCCTATAATTTGCGAAACCACGTTTTGACTAACTAAATTATGAAACAAGCATATGCGGGTGATGTTGACTTTCTAAAAATAGTTTGTGCATCATTTCCTTTTATTTCGCTTGCATTATTCTAAATCAACCTATAATTAAATAGGTTGCGTGCAGGACTTTTTGTGACGACTTTCTTTGTTGATTTACTAAAATCATTACTTTTCACTAGAGGTGAGTTTATAGCCCCGCTTTACTTGTTTATCACTATTTTAAAAATTTTGGGATGAGATACATGACTTGTTTTACATTTGGACGCAATTACTTATTTAAACGATTACGGATTTACCTAAGTAGCATTTACCCATATTGCCCACTATCATGAACTGTTAATTACTTTGTGTAAGCGCGATTGTTATAAATAGATCTATTTGGGATTGACATTCCCGTTCGGGTAAGTAACGCTTACTAGTTTCGGATGACCGAACTAACGAACGTTTACCATGTCGGACTTTAGATGTTGCGGGTTGAACATCTACTCGGGCACATTCTTTGCATAAATTTGCACACATACATTGTTGTAGCTTCAGTGTCATGAGCTTAGTGAAATCGTAATTACTTTTGTGATATTGTATGCGTTACATTATTACACACTTGAAATCTTGCTGTAATCCTCGCGAATTTTCTAGTCATGTAATGTTCTATTTAAGTCCTTTGACTTTCTGACTTTTACTGTTTTCCGTTTGCAACTACTGTGTTGACGGTAGTCAATCTACATTTTCATTGGTCAATAAATCTTTCATTTCATATATTATTCCTTTTTAGAGGTTTGCAATCTTGTTTGATCACTTTCCGGGAGGTTTATCCCGCAAACGCATTCCGGTGTGTCCGTAAATGGCAATACTTAATTTAAAACAATTTAACCATAAAACATATCATGTGAATATTCTAAGTTCATGGAAATGCATTTTTGAATTCATTAAAAATACTAAAAAACTTTGGGTCACGTTTTAAATCACGGGCTAAGGACTTTCGT
>BQNB010036751.1:0-49907 GCA_026074375.1 Tanacetum coccineum | reverse complement strand
ACATTTGTGTGTCATCATCATTATGATCGGGGTTTGGTTGTTTTGAACAAGATTGAAATTCTTTATACTGAGCATACATTTTCATGGTCATGGCTAGCATCCATTCGGGCCATAATTTTGTCATTATCAGAATTACTGCTACCTTCATCGATGAAAGCAACAGTTTTCTTTAGAGATGATTTTGTTTTTTGGTTTTTAGCCTAGTCGAGCTTGAGTAAGACTTTGTCTTCGAGGAGTTGATAAGCTTGGTTTGATGTTTTATAGAGGAAAATACCACCAGCTGCGGCATTTAAGACTTCTTGGGTTATTTCTTTAAGGCCGTGAAAAAAGATTTTAATGATATTGCCTTTAGATAGATTGTGACCATGACAATTTCTGAGCATTTCTTTCATACAGAGCCAAGCTTCGGTTAAGGTTTCATTATCATGTTGAGAAAAGGCTCAGATTTCTCCGAGGAATCGATCGAAAAGAGCTGGGGGGAAGAATCGGCTAATGAAGTGGTTCAAAGTTCATCCCATGTTTTGATAGTTCCTTCGTTGAGTTCATTCAGCCATGTTTTTGCTTCACCCGTGAGTGATAGGGGAAACATCATCAGGCGGACGGCTTTATTTTTGGTGTCTCTATATTTAAACATATTAAATATTTCGAGGAATTCATGAATGTGTTTGTGCGGATCAGTTTTAAATCTATCATCAAATTGGTTTCCTTTGACAAGAGTCACGTGGTTACCCTTAATGGTGAATTCGTTTGCGGTTGCAGGAATGGTGATTGCGGAACCGGGAGTCGGAGCGACAACACGGTCGGTAGCCCACATTGGTTCATCATCCATTGGATTGTAATTTTCAAGGATATCAAGAAAGTGACTAAAATAGTTAATGTCAAGAATTGGAACGTAAACAACTATTGGTTGTACAGGTGGTTCGTTTCTTTGTTCTAATGGAACTCTCCTGTTTCGTAGACGAAGTCTTCGATTCAGGGTTCGTTCAGGTTCAGGAAGTGGTTCAAAAAGTTTAGAGTTGGAAGCACGTGTATGCATCCAAGGGAGTTATATGCTTTAGTTTGCCAGAAAACTGTACGACGATTTTGAGAAAGAAAGTGGTTAAAATTTATTTTTAAAATTGATTACGGAACAGCTTTAAAATCCCCGGCAGCGGCGCCAAAAACTTTTGATGTGTTTCGAAAGCTTTAAATTTATAATACTAGTTTTACCAATTATTAATTGGAAACACATAGGTAAAGTATACCCACATATGTAGTATAATAATTCAGGTAAGACCAGGTCGTCCACAGGGATTTGATTAGTGTTCGAATAATCATAAATTTTAAAACAATTATTAATAACTTTTAAGATAGATTCAATAATAAAGAAATATGACTACTTGGATAGTTTCATATAATTCATAAGCAATGGTAGTAATCTCGATCTTCGACTTTATGACTTTAACTTATAAAAAGGATATCTCGTTAGAAAACGTTTTCACAAATTAATTGGTTTCAACTTAAGACTTATCTTGGTTTAACTTACTCAAATGTGTCACTCAAATAATCAACTTACTATTATATCAAATCTATTTTGTTTATCAAATAACATAAGTGAATTTCTTCGATAGAATGATATAGATCATAGACAAATCTTTAAAATCATATAGTGCACAATGGGTCTTTCGACCTATACCATTATACGTATATAATCAAAGTTGATGAACAAGTTTAACAAGATTAGATATGATAGGATTGTAAAATAAGCTTAAGATTGATAAGCAAGAGATGATACCAAATGCTTAATTATTATATTAACATCACCGAGTAGTCATAAGAGGTTTAACCTCTCATGGATATGGTGTTCATAATAACAAAGTTGAATAGAAAAACAAGAAACATACGAAATCCAGATTGAGAAATGGATTAAACACCCCTTTTACAAGTACGAATTCGGATAAAAACCTTTATTTAACTAAGCACTACGATGATGATCTTTGTTCTTCGCCGAAATTCATGCTAAACTCCAGGGATTGATGAAGATTATTAAGAGATGTGTGTGGATTGTGTTGGAATGTGTTGTGTGAAATATAAGAGAATTTCTTCTCTATTTATAGGCTGGGCAAGGGCAAAAGTATGGCGCACTTCCTTGAGAAGTGCTACGTACTTTGGTTCTTTAATGCGTATAACTTTAATGCTGAGATGAAGTGCGGCGCACATGATGTAGAGTGCGACGTACTTAGGGTTTTAACTGTCCTTCATTTACTCGGCCTGAAGTGTGGCGTACTTAGGTAAAGTGCGGCGTACTTGGCTTCATTTTTTATTTAATATTTATTTTCTTCTAACTTTTCTTCCGTAAGGTGTAAAATGCTTGTGTCTTTAGTCTTTTGAGCTTGAGATGTCTTCAAGTGAACCTGCACATATTTCATGCTTTTTAGTATCGAAAGTTCACGAGAAATAATATAAATAGATAAAATAACACCGCCGAAAACATGTATAATAAAGGCGTTATCAATGTGTCAAAAGAAGATTCTGTTATAGCTGCATTCCCTTTTAAGGAAACTAATATCAGTTACAGCATTAATTTTCCTCAGGTAATTAATGCTTTTGGTCACATATGCAATGTGATCTCATGTACCGGCTATTGGTCTTCAATGTTTTCTTATGTATTTGGCACTGACTCGTACTAATCTAAGCAAATAGCTCCTTCAAGAACCTTCTGTGTTTATGAATACATCTGTCGTTGCACCTCTTTCCTTCATCCTATGTCAGGATATTACAACTTACAGTAATAGCAAGAGTCTTTATGTATCATCATATGTAAACGAATTTCTTTATAGTTTTAGTAAAAAGTAACATTATATAAAGTTTCCTTTTCCTTAATTGGAATGAAAACTTATCTTGCAGGTGGATAAAATGCGTGGTGCGCGGCTGAGCTGTATGTTGGGAAAGTTACAGATGGCTATAAAAGTAATGGTGGACAAATGAACAAGTTTGCAACCAATGTTGGTGTCAATTCTGACAGTGTTTCCGGTCCAGCATCGTCTCAGATGCTTCAGGTATGAACTTTGGTACTTATATCTTGATAATTGTTACCATGTTTAAGGCGTTTTTGTATTGTTGTTGTTTTTCATGATATTCCCTATGTGGGTCAGTGGGGATTTAAGGTGATGTTTAATATCTTCCTGAAAGTTATACGTAATACACAACCAGAACTTGGTTTAGAAAATTTTGATACTGTGGTCTTTGTTGTTTCTATATTTTCACTATTTTCACTTTTCTCGATTTTCAATTCCTTTTCTAATAGCTTTGTATCTGACATAGGGATACCTACTTATGGCAAAAGAAGTGATCTTTTGATTTATGAGATTGGTAACCACTACGCGGGAATTAAACGAAGTAATTCGGATTATGTGGTCCTGCAATGTTGCGGATGCCATCCTGGACAAAATCGCAGCCATGGAAGGACCAACCAGCAGTAAAAAACATACTTCAGGTACCAAATTTACTACAGCATTTTCTTTAATTAATTTTCACTATGTTTCACAAAATAAAACTATAAACTACAACAGCCGCGCTTAAATTTACCAAATATAGATCTTGGACTAAAAAGGCTGAAAACATATTCTTTCAACTTAAAAGTAGGTTTTGTATAATAGTAGAAAACACTCCTATTTATATGTCTTCTTTTTTGGAATATATGCATTATAAACATAAGATATGAATCTATGACATTTATTTCATATAGATCATAATTATCAGAACCACGGTCATTTATTTCATATAAATCAGAATATATGCATTGTGTAATATGCATTTTTCTTTCATTTGTCGCGTATTTTGAGTTTAATTACTTTGGGTGGTAGTTAGATGACAATCGTATCAGTTACTATATTTTTAGAACTGAGTAAAAAATACTATTATTTTTGGAGTAAGAATCACTGAATTAGGTACTATATAAACCTCTGTGCGTGTTGCATTTGGCTAAAAATACCAACAAGTTGTATCACATGTAGAGTTTAACCAATTTTTTATTTGTTTTATTATTGACATGCTGACTTGGGCTTGGGTTTGTGACAACATCATTAGCGAAATGTTTAAACTGCTGGATGTATGTGTTGTGGAGGCTCTTATCGTTCGTATAGTATGTTGTTCTTCGATATAGGTAAAGTTCTTTAAATGTTTTGTCGTTGTTATACTGACTTTAATTACTAAGCATTCGCTAGAATTTCGTTACTAAATATTTGAAGTAGCATGTTTCGAGTAAAAGAAATCTAATGAAATGTTGGTTGCAGTATCTTGCGAATGCATGTGCGACCAAGAAATCAACACATTGTCTTTTGGTCTTGAGCAAACTAATAAAAGGCAAGCTTAGAGAAGATGAACAAAAGAAGTTGAAATCCGGGTAAGATCAAGTTTCTACAGAAGTATCTGAATTTGCTGCATCTTTGTTTTAGGCACCTGAGCATTCGTGTGTGCAGACTTTCTTTCGTTTGAATCGCCTTATGTAATTCCTACTACTGACCATCCAAGTCTATCTTCACCATGCTCACCGATTTCATCTCCATCATCAATTTTACATTTGAGTCCAACTTCTCAAACTTCTCCCGAGTCTTCTAATGGTCAACCATCTCTCGTATCGACTACATCGATACCAACACCATCACCACCCATACCACCACCACTACCTCCCATCACTTGGCAACGTCCTGCAAATCTTTGTCAAAATCCCAAACAACGGGTTCCCTACAATCCTTTCGCAAATCATGCTACCGTCCTCCCCACTACCATCACTGAACCAACCTCGTTTACCGTTGCCAGCAACTCTCTGGAGTGGCGTCAAGCTATAAAAGAAGAGTATGATGCTCTTATAAAAAATGAAACATGGTCTTTAGTACCTCGTGCTTCTAATACAAATGTTGTTGATGGTAAGTGGGTATACAGGTTAAAACAGGACAAGAATGGTGTTATCACTCGTTACAAAGCAAGATTTGTTGTCAAAGATTTTCAGCAACAATCAGGTATTGATTTTTATGAGACATTTAGTCTGGTTGTCAAGTCGACAACTATTCGAGTTGTTTTATCACTTGCGGTTACTAACGACTGGCCACTACGCCAGTTAGATATTCAGAATGCTTTCTTCATGGAAATCTTAAGGAGCAGGTTTATATGAAACAACCTTCGGGCTTTATTGATCCACAACGACCAAATCATGTATGTTTGCTTCATAAGTCTCTTTACGACTTAAAGCAGGCCTCACTCACTTGGTTTGAGCACCTCTCCAAGGCCCTCTTTGATCTCGGCTTCAAAGGCTCCAAAATGGATCCATCTTTGTTTATTTGTTCGCGTGGAGACACACTTTTGTATATTCTAGTATATGTGGATGCCATCATTGTTACAGGTAATAATAAGGGCACTATCGACAATATAATTTGTCAACTTGGATCCATTTTTGCATTAAAAGATCTCGGGCCACTTAACTACTTCTTGGGTATTGAAATTGTTCCGCATGTGTCCGGCATTCTCCTATCTCAAAAGAAGTATATTTTGGAGCTATTACAAAGTGTCGGTCTTTCTAACTGCAATCCCGTGTCTTCTCTCATGGTTACCTCGAGCTCACTCAGTTTAGATAATAGTACTGCTTTCTCTAATTCAGTAAAATATCAACAAGTAGTGGGTTCTTTACAATATGTTACCCTATCTCGGCCTGACATAGCTTTTGCTGTTAACAAGGTATGTCAATATATGCATGCTCTGACCGAGAATCATTGGTCTGCAGTTAAACGGATTTTACGTTATCTTCATGGTACGGTTGAACATGGAATGCTCATACGTCGTTCTTCTGGTTCTACCCTTCAAGCTTTTACTGACGTGATATGAAAAGGTAATCCCGATACTTCTCTTGAAGTTTTCTCAGATGCTGATTGGGCTGGAGATTCAGATGATCGACGGTCCACAAGGGGATTTGCTATATATCTTGGTTCAAACCTTATATCTTGGACCGCTCGCAAACAACGTACGGTTTCACGTTCCTTTACAGAAGCTGAATACAAGGCTCTTGCTGACACTGTTGCTGAGCTCACATGGCTTCAAGCTCTTCTTAATGAGCTTGGAATCCGTTCATCTTCAACTCCTATACTATGGTGTGACAATCTTGGTGCAACATACTTGTCAGCTAACCCTATCTTTCATGCGCGTACAAAACATGTGGAAATAGACTATCACTTTGTTCGATTATCAACTCCTCGATTCCTCTTTCTAAGATCCAAGCTGCAGGTTGTTGCCCGTCCTTAGCTTGCGGGGGCGTGTTAGACCAAATTAGATTAGATGGGCCGGTCCAATTATATAGATGGGTCGTACCCATTAGGTTATGTGTTAGTTGCTTAATCTCTAAGCCATGACATTAGTATAAATACACATATAATCTAATGTACAAATCACAATTACAATTACAATAATACATACCCTTTGAGGTTTCATATCCGACGCATCCTGTGTGTCTTAATTACTTGCAGTTTTCTGCATTGGTTTATATAGTTACCAAGACTGTTTTTCACTCATACACAATTTTAAGATTACACGAGGGGCTGTACGGGTCAATACAAGTAAACGGGTCAAAACTGAACTGTTTTAATTAACAAAGAAACTTAGGTTTCGGCTATTACTATGTCCATAACCACTTTATCCAACACACTTTCTAATATTTGATATAGTTCTAGCCAGGAAGTTTATAAATCAAATGTATAATACAGCCTCTCAGTTTTCTGATATGATTTTCTTCCAAAACCAATGCCTTTGCCACAACATCATCATTTCTTCAATGGGAATTCCTTTAGTCTCCGGTAAGAAAGTGTATACAAAGCTTGTCATAATAATAATCCATCCAGCAAAGAACAAGAATAGTCCGAACTTTAAACCACATAGAAGGGACAGGAAAGACTGTGCTATGATGAAAGTGAAGAATAGGTTGACTGCAACCGTAATGCTTTGACCTGCTGACCGTGTTTCTAACGGAAATATCTCACTTGGTACTGTCCAACCAAGTGGGCCCCAGGACCACCCATACGCTGCGACAAAGAGACAAATGACAACCACCACCACGATTGAATAACCCTTTGAGAGTTCTTGATCATTTCCAAACTTAAGTCCTAATATTATGCCCACGATGACCTGTTTCAAATCACAAGATAGTTATAGATAAACTGTGTGGTAGAGGTGGAAAATGTGCTGGTTTGTTGAATATAAAGGGCTGGTCAAACGGGTAGGGTCAAGTTGAGTCAACCCGCAACACTTTGTTATCCCTCTTAGATGTGACAAAATGGGTAGTTCATTTAAGACAGTAATTCTGCGTGCGGGTCGAAATATATCAGGTTGCGTTAATCCAAAAACTTATTGTCCATTTGCTTAAGAAATTAGTGTAAATAATTAGTGTCTTAAATATGCATATACCAGTAAGTGTAGTTTTCAGTAATAATCTAGATTTCTGAATAATATGATTAAGGAAGTTGTATGCACTATTAATACACTGCATACCCGTTCATTTTTAGCAAACTATTTTATTTATCCGCTAAAAATAAAATGCAACTTAAATCATCCCATTCATAAGTAAATGGGTCAAAATTTGAGTACCTGACAAATGATCATTTGAATGCCTCCACTAATCAACAACACTCTTCGACCCAACTTGTCGACCGTTGCTATAGATACCACAGTAGAAAGAAAAAGAACTGCTCCAGTCAAAGCAGACGAGTATAAAGATGCGTTCCCCCTAAAACCCATACTTTGAAATAGTACTGGTGCATAGAATAAGATAGAATTAATCCCTGTAAGGATTTGAAACATGGGCATAAAAACTGCCATAACTAACTGTGGTCTATTCCTCTTCTTCAAAATATTCCTAAAAGGATGCTTGATCGAGTTAGCCAGATCACTCGCATCAACCATGTCTTTAAATTCAGCATCTACATTTGGGGTACCTCGAATTCTTTCTAGGACTTTCCTCCCTTTTTCCTTTGACCCTTGTTGGATTAAGCTGTTAGGTGTTTCTGGAAGAAGTATGCCACCCACTGTCATTAAAAGTGCTGGTGCAGCGGCTAAACCAAGAGAGAGCCGCCATCCATATTGATCGAGCTTACTGGTTTTGTAGTTGATCATGTTTGCTGAGAAGATTCCAAGAGTAGTAGCCAATTGGAACATCATGTTTAATCCTCCTCTAAGATGGGTCGGGGCCATTTCGGACAAATAGAGTGGTATTGCCTATAACCAATAGTAGCGTTCTTGATGATATAAACTTGAAACATTTATAGATATATAAATAAGTTTTCTTCAGAAAATATGTACCTGATTACCAAAGCCAATGCCAACGCCAAACATGATTCGTCCCAAAAGGAGCATCGCAAAGTTGACTGCTGTAGCATTAAGCGCTGCACCCACAAGAAAACTGATACCACCAAATATAATGCTGATTCGACGCCCATGAATACGTGTGACAGGAGATGCAAACAATGTTGCAACCAAGCCAGATAGGTATAAAGATGACGTAAATGCTGATAGCCCTTGGTCGTTGAATTTACAATAGTTGTTTTCACGTGTACGTTTCTTCTTTTCATACACCGAGGGGAAGAATTTTATTAGGAAGGCATCCATTGATGTCACCCCTCCTGGTTTATGTATTCATCATTAGCATGTTTTTAGTAAACGTGGCAAAATGCGTGGATCATATCGGGTTGACCTGAAACACTTTTTGTCCGTGCTTATAAATAGTTAGTTTGTCATACATGATTACCTGATATTCCGATGTCATATCCAAAGATAGAGCCTCCTATTGCAGCAACAACGCAAGCAATTATGACATAAGTTGTAACTTTCCCTTGATATTGTTGTGCTTTATCCTTTGCCCCTCCTGATGATGCAAAAGAGCCCCTGCCATAAGATATATATTCTGAATCGTCCTAGATTGCATGTTCTGAAGAACATAAATTATATTCATGCATGAACCAATAATGAAAAATGCATACGACTTAAATTTGAGTTTCCAGGGACGTTGTGTTTACCATTTAGTAGAAGATTTTGGGACTTCCTACCAGCAGCCTTCTCGTCCGTCCCACTATGTCCTTCGCTTTCGGACGACCCTCCTCCTTCGCTTGCCGCCATCTTCTGCAATTTGAATTACAAAAGTTGGCAAATGAAATGCCAAATGAAAGAAGAAGGTAGCAAATGAAATGTGGAAATTTTTTGGACCGTTGGAAATTGACAATGGCTGAGAACATTCAATTATTTTTTCTTTTCAAAGAAAATATCTACGAAACTAAAATTTATATGGCCTAGCATTTCAAAGATGAATACAAAGCACATTATTGATATTTTCCATTGTTTCCTCTTTAACCGCTCTACCCTTCTTCAAAATCGAAACACTCTTTTGCCGAGTTTATTTTTGGAGTGAAAGGAAAAGGTTTGGGATATTTTTTAGGATAGTAAATTATACCAAATTTACACTCCTAATCTTCTTCCCAAATTGGGATGAAATGGAGTTTAGTTGTTTTTAAAGCTATTTTTTTCTTACATCTTTCTATTTTCTTTCCAACTCGGGAACACAAGATAAAAAATCAATTCTTATTCCTCTCCTCTTTACTAGCAAATATTTCAAGCAAGTAAACGCATCATAATCATTGACACGTATATAAGTGTCACTTAAAGTCAAAAAAAAGTCCTTGAAAGTTCAAAACTCGTTACTCAAAGTAAAAAAATCAGTCACGATAGTGTAACTAAAAGTACCGTCAGGCAACACAAATAGTAACCAAAAAGTGTTGGAAATATATTTTTAACCTTTTGTGACAGTATATCTCATATAAACTAAGTAGAATGCTTAACCTTTTACCCACTTTTTCAAAAAGTGTCACTAAGAACTGGTCTATAGTTACACTTTAATTTGGTCACTAAATCCTCCTTGGTGACTATGAAACATGATGTTTTATACGGGTCTTAAACGAGAAATATTAACCATCATATGCAATAAAAAATAGGTTTTTTAATAAGCATATGCAAACACACCCATGCTCCAATGGTCCAAAAAAAATCACAGAAATTTGTATTCCCTTTTTATGGGAACGTGATCAATTTCAAGAGCCAAACACGTCCCCTAACCCATTTGATTTATCCTATTATTTTTCAATAATAATTTTACCATTGTAAACAATGATGACGACGAGCGGAGGAGGTGGAGATCATGCCACGGAAGAGCGGTCGGTTTTTGAGCATTCTGGCTGGGTTTATCATTTGGGCACCAATAAGCTTAAACGAGAATATTGTCATCGTCGATATCTACATATTAAGGGGAAATATGTTATGATGTATAAGCGTAATCCTCATGAACATCCCACCTCTGTATGTTTCAATCTAATATTCTGTCAATATTAAGGGATTGGAAAATATTTATAAACGCATTGTTGCATATTAAGTTTCTCTAGTTTTGTTATGCAAATTATGTCATAGTACTATTTTTGTATCGCCTAAAAGAGTCTTCATTTGAGTTACTACTACGAGTTTCGAATTAGGGTTTTTAAACTTTGAGAGTAATTAACTACTTACAATAGACATACTTTGAATATAAAAACCTTAAGAACGTTAGAGGCTGTGTAGGATTAAATGATTGATGGAGCATATGTTTTCACTACATAAGATGACTAAACATTGTGTTTTTGGGTTCAAGAAACATGGGTAGGACTATGATGTCTTTGGTTTACATAAGAATTTCCAGACACTAAACTTGATGACTCCTTAGAAATGACAAGGCTGTTCTTCATAGTATCGCACTCACTTTAGTTTTCAGTGATGTTCACATCAGTGTGCCCAATGCAGAAACCAATAAGGCGGGGTGTTGTCGGCCACACACTTGTGCTTGAAGAGTTAGGACGTCGTAAGGTGAATGATGATGTATGTCCCTTAATTCATAATTGTTGATCACTTAATGTATTTTTCTATCCTTTCTAATAAATTTTGTAATCATATGATCAAGGAAATTGATATCCTACTTGAATTATAATCTTTTCAGGATCTTTATGTTCTGAAGTTCTCAAACAGATTGGACGAGGAGAAAAAGGGTGAAGTAAGTTATACTTTCCAACTTGCAATATTATTTTCATGCTTCTTTTTTACATATTCATTCAAATAAATACATGTGTCTACATAATGTATAAAACATTACTGTTGGAACTTTTTCTACTTCTGAATATGTGTTATAACAATGTTGCAAGATTGCTTGTGCTACAGCTGGTGAAACCCGAAAATGGATGGAAGCTTTAGAACAAGCAAAAAAACAGGTAAGAATAATTACAAGATCCTATCGGTTCTCCAGTTCAACCATTTACTTAGACATTGGGTCACTTACAGTTATGTTTTTTATCTCTGACTGGTAAAGTAAAAGGGGACGAGATAAATGGGTCGAAAGTCAAACAAATTGTATTCGCATTGCCAAAAATTCCTAAATAAATTTAATGATAAAACAGGTTAGTCTTAAAATGCTAAATTTGTAATCATATGCGTCAAACCAGTTGTTTACGAAAAGGGTTCAGGTCAACCAACCTAGCCCGGCCCATTTTGACCCATACAAAACTGACTCATTACCTGACCTGCCTATTGTATCACCTCTAGCAAACATATATCAATAATCATACAGTCATTTCTCATCCACTATTCCATTAACAATCATCAACAGGCTGAGTATGAACTTTCTCAGAGTTCGAATACAAGAAATAAATTGAGCATGGAGAACGAGTATGTCACATGATCTTGCTTTAACAACCACATCTCATTTATTTGTATTTTTATTTCCATATTTGTTTACTAGACACACTACACAATTTATTTATAAAGGATTAATCTTGGACGACATGGCCGTCGCCGAAGGGTAAAGCAATATGCTAGTGGTGTAAAGAGACTAATAAGTACAAAACGCGGTAAGATGCAAATTTGAAAGCTACCATATATTCCTTTATATATATTCAAGCATTCCTTCTGCTCTCATTCGTAGGTGAGTCACTTGTCCGTAGATCATTAAGCTTTGGTGCAAGTCGTACAAGTGTTGACTTCTGTGAAGCTGATACTGCTGATGTTGTTGAAGAATATGAGTGGAAATGTGTCCGCACATCCCATGGTATACTTTAAATTCTTGAAATGAAAATTGCGAAATTTGCAGCTACCAAATCTTATTTGATCATATGTTGGATTTCAGGTGTCAGAATCTTTGAGGATGTGTCTGGTTATAAGGTGCTGTTGGGTTGACCCGAGACACTTTCTGTCAAAACATAAATTTTAACTTAAACAGATAGAGTGTCAAATGTGCTTACAAGATTATATTACTTTCTGATAGTAACATAATTTTGTGAATAAAATGGATTAGGAGGTCTTATGCAGTAAGCATTAGAAACACAATTTGGATAACTTTTGTCCCATTTGACCAATTATTGTAATAAGCTTATTTTTGTTTGAATCGGATAATAAGCTAGTTTTTAAATATCTCAGGGAAGTAAAGGTGTCCTTGTAAAGGCTGTTGGTGTTATGGAAGCGAGTACAGCTTCCATATTTGAGGAGATATTGAGCCTTGATCGGCACCAGAGATATGAGTATGCTCATACTGATCAATCGACTTTTGCATTTGATGGTTGTGCAAGATAATTGTTACTAGAAATTTATACAGATAAAGTTTGTGCTTTCAGGTGGGATGTATTGACAAGTGATCTTGAGCTAGTAGATTCTATAACTGGAAGTTCTGATGTTATTTACGGAACTTACGATCCTAGATATTTAACTAGGTAAATCATCGACTAGTTTTGCCTCTTGGTCCTGTTCTATATTCATTTTGTAACTCTGACCTTCAACCCTTGGTGGCAAGATGGGTTGGTTGGGTCGAGCCGCAAACAACTTTTTGTCTTTCCAAAAATAATTGGAGGTAAATAACTTAATGTTCTTGTGTTGCTCTTGTAGGTGGAAGTGTAAGCGTGATTTCTTAATATCTAGGCAATGGTTTTGCGATCAAGATGGAACATACAGTTAGTAAATTTTCTTCCAAATATTTTTCCGTTACTTTTTTGTAGCATTTGGTATACTTTCAAAATACAACCTGGTCACTTCTATAGTAACAATATGTATACAGTAATTACACACGCATCGTCACTCTTGAACTGAATTATTTAATTACTGCACTTTTAACATATAATGCAGCACTCTTGCAGTTTCCGGCAGTACATAAGAAACGACCTGCAAAGTCAGGATATCGAAGAATCAAAATTAATCGTAAGGAACAAACTGTTTATTTTACACATAAATTCTCCCTTTGCCGCATCTAGTCATTAGATATTAATTTGTGCCCTATATGGTCATTTATGATTTCTTCTAATAGCTTTTAAATTCTTAAAAATCAGCATCCACTTGGGAGATCAGGAACTTAAGTACACATGCCCCAACAAATACAAGTAGGTGTCTCGTAACACATATGTTAGAGGTACAATCTAAAAGCTGGTCTAAATGGAAGACTAATCAATCCTCAAAGTTTGAAAAGACAGTTGCCTATGCCTTGCTGAGCCAAGTATCAGGTTAGTACTTTTTTTTAATACAAATAAACCAAATGGGCGGGTCGATTAGCGGGTCACAAAATGTTCAAGCCAAGAAAGTGTATGTTTTTGGTGTGGTTCAAGTTGTCGCGGAACATTTTTTAGCCAAAAAATTTAGGTATCTCCACAAACCATTAGTGTGTCAAATATGATTACAAAAGGAGGTTTTATGCTTTAGACTTACACGTTGTGCTTTGAGTGACTATCGACCCGAATGACAGAATTACCCTTCTAGCATATAGAATATGAACATACTTTTGGGCGAAAAAAATAAGAAAAGTTTTCTAGGTATACAATGGATCCTTGGTATATATCGTATGTCGCTACCTTTGGCAATTTATCAGGGCATTTTTAGAGAAAAAACTAGATATGTAAATAATTACAAAAATCTCTAAAAAAACAATGCTTAAAGAATATTTTTAATTTTCAGGTCTTAAGGCATACATGGGTGCAAAGTCTGCACCCAAGTCTAAATCATCAACCAATAAGGAAGTTTCTTCATCGAATAATGAATTTGAGGATGATGATGAAGTTGCCGATGACTTCTATGATGCAATTTCTGCTTGTCCCTCCTCAGATGACGATGACGATGACAATGAGGATGATGATAGCGATTACGATGAGTCTCCGCATGCCAGCAAGGTTTGCTGCTACCTTCATAATGAAACTTTCACCAAATTATATTTTATGTGCTGAAATATGTAGCTAGTTTGATATACTTCTTCAGTTCTTCGCATTAGTGCATACTTTGTATATATAGTTTAAAAGAATGATCTTGTTGTAATTTTACCCTTTTTAGGGCCATAGTATGAAGCGGACTCTTTCCTGCTTGGATCAAAAGAGGATCTCAGGTGTCAGTTTGAAGTTTTTGTGCACTATATGAATAAATTTTGACCCATAATTATGAATGGATCAACTTTGGTTATGTTTTAACTGAAAAGGCCGGGTCAAGGCGTTGAATATATTCGAAGTGCTTAATGTGTAGCTTATATTTCATCTGATTAGATCCTGATGCCAATGATGAGTTAGATCCACTTGCATCTCCGCTTATATTTGATCCTAGCCAGTTTCACGGTTCGATGCGTGAAGGAAAGAGTGAGACTGATACCAATTGTTGGACGAATCCAAATGGTACAGGATTTATGATAAGAGGAAAGACTTACTTGACAGATAATACTAAGGTAAGTTACTACTAATTTTAGTCTTGTAGCATTTGGTGATGTTTGGATGCGCATTTTCAATAGATTTATGCAAACCATCAAAACAACTTTGTGTTAATAAAAAGCTAATGAATTTCGTAATGAATAATTTTAGGTACCCGGAGGGGATCCCCTTTTAAAGCTTATAGCAGTTGATTGGTTCAAAGTTGACCGTCCTGTAAATAAGGTTGCTTTGCATCCCAAAAGCCTTCTGCAGGTAGTCAAAAGTTTTTTGATCTAATCTTTCTGCATATCATTAAAGTTAATGATCATACGGTATGTATGCAAGCATGACTACAGTTTCTAATGATAGAGGTGGCATAATGGGTGAGTCTGGGGCAGTGGCTACTGGGTCAAAACTCAAAACAGGTCATTCTTGGTACAGATCGAATTTGGGTTGGGTACACCGAACACTTTTTTTGTCAAAAATGTTCAGATTTTTTTATAAATGAGTAGTGTGTCAGATATCATCACAAAATTTATATTATTCATGATAATCTAGTTTTTTTTAACACTACGATATTAAATTACACTTTGGAGGACGCTGGTAAAAGACTTGACGACTGACGTGTTATTAAAAATGCATCTTTAGTTTCCTATGGTGATATAATTTTTCCATGTCTACTGATGGTTGCATGATTTCATTTTTTTCTTATAGTCAGAAGCTGGTAAAACACTTCCATTTGTCCTGGTCATGAACCTGCAGGTATCTATTAAATTTTTATCGGTTGACTTATATATAATCAGGCTATTTAAGACTTGTTGCTAGTAAATATTCTGTAAATTTAACAGCTATCTTAACTTGTTTCTAGTAAAAGATTGCAACTTTCATGGATTATGTAGTATGTTCACGTACATTTTTCTTATATAAGTACTCATGTCAATGTGCTTAACGACATTTGCTCTTAGTTTGTGTAAATAAATTATATCAAGCAAAATATGTATGCGAAGAGTTTTACGAACTGCTGGATTTGCCATTGGTTTAAGGTGCCTGCTAAACCAAACTACAGCCTAGTTCTCTACTTTGCTGCGGATAGGCCCGTAGTCAAGGATTCCTTGCTGGGAAGATTCATTGATGAAACGAACACTTTTCGTGATTCAAGATTTAAGTTAATCCCCAGTATTGTTGAGGTATTGTTTTTTTGTTGTGATAAGTTGTGTATACTTATTAATGGGTCATTTGGGTATTGTGCACCTCGTGGTGAGCCCTTTTTCCATCTAGTATTGAGCTACATATTTTGTAACAGGGATATTGGATGGTCAAGCGTGCGGTTGGAACAAAAGCTTGCTTATTAGGCAAAGCGGTTACATGCAATTATGTAAGACGAGACAACTTTTTGGAGGTAAAAGATCGATTATTTCATCTTAGATACTACGTAGTAGTTAGTAATACCAAAAAGGATCGGTTGCATGTCTAAAGACCGTAGGTGACACTTTATTTATGTTGAACATTCATGTGTATTTTTCGTACTATTTTGTTCAGATTGATGTGGATGTTGGTTCATCATCAGTTGCACGGAGTGTGATTGGTATCGTTCTTGGATATGTAACAAGCATCGTTGTTGACCTTGCCATCATAATAGAGGTCGGTCATTTCAATACCCTCGCCAGAATTAATCCATTTCTTTGTACACGGTATATCTAAAATCTCTGAAGTTATAAATTGCAGGGTAAGGAACAAGTAGAGCTTCCAGAGTACATTCTTGGAACTGTTCGACTAAATAGAGTAAGACTAGAGTCCGCTGTTCGTCTTGAAAGTTAAGCCCAGATTACGTCACTACCCTTTGTTTCAGCTAGTGAAACATGATACATACGGCATGTATGATACGATTTTGCTCAATTAGGATCATGGTTCCAAATTGTTGTTCATGATCATGACTCTATAAGGTCAAGCTAGGTTTGACCTTTTTCGACACATGCAATATATAGTGTTTTGAGTTGTGATGGTAAATTGCTATGCATATATATTCGTTAGAATATCAAACGCTAGCTATTTAGTTTCTTACCGTTAAGTTTGTGCATACAACTGGATTTGGTAATTGGTACTTGTCACTCAAAAGTGATTAATTAATGTGTTCATTAGATAACCTTTCTACATCTTTGACCACTACTACTGTTTTTTTCACTTAAGTGTGTACTAATATAACGGTCATATCTAGTGTTATCTTTTGACCACCTAGTTACATAATAATTGAGCAATGTGTCGATATATACTTAAAGTGATATAATTTTTGAGGCTTGAAAAACGACCCTCTTGCAGCCCTAGTTGAGGGCTTTCACATTCGACATGCATGATGAGGTAAATTACATGACACTGTGACTAAGGGACATGAGAACATGATTTAAACATACATAATTGAGGAATAACTTGCAAGTTATTATTAAAAAAAAATCTTTTCTTTTAGGTGCAAGTTATCATTCAACTACTTTACTATTTAGAAAAATTGTAGGGTTATGAATATTGTTTTCTGTGACGTTTTGTAGTGATTAAATTTACTAGTTATGACAAATCAAAAGCGAAATTTTTGATCCACAAATCTTGTCTTTTTTATTTTATACTTTACTTTTTTTTTTCTAAAAAGAAGAGTTTGTTGATTTCTTATCTTGCTTCAAAGCCCCACGGTGGGTGAATGTCTTTTTCAATTTGTTATGGAAACTACTTTTATCAAGATTCTCAAGCATGGATAATTGGATATAGTTTTATAAGACCGTTAAAGTGTTATCATAGCATCAATATATTCCCTTAGTTATCAAACTTACAAACCCTATAAAAGTAAAATGGTCAAATTTGTAAAAGCGTCACAAATATTTTGGTAGCATTGGTTTTCCATATCACCACATTGTTTTAAAGTTGGTTTCAACATCATATATTATCTTGACGGATCAAACATAAGTTATATTGATAAATATTTTTCTTTTAATCAAAATTAAAGATCTATTTATTTTTCGGTTCTCACAATACATAAAAAACATAACTTATCATGTTAAAATCAAATTTGAGATATGATGAAGGACCAAAACTGAAAAGGTAATAAAAGATAATCTTGACTAATTAAGTTGGATTAGAAGTTAATTATGATTTAACTAAAGTCTAGTTATATTTTAGGTTTATTTTTATTTGTTTGATTAGTGTTATTATGCTATCAGGAAACTTTGTTTCAGTCATTATAGGGTTTTTATGCCTATATAAATTAAATTACAGCATATTGCAATTCATTCTATTCAATATTATTCAACTTTATTTCTGGATACGTGATCCACGTTTTTGTTTTGTGTTCTTTGTGAACGAAAGACATACGATTAACTATTAAACTACGAACTATTTTAACATTAAATATAAGGGTTGACCGAGTCTTTTACTCCAATCTAACAATCTCCCCCTAGGGGAGGGTCACCTTGAAACACTACACTTAATCTCTTCAGCTTGCCAGTCTTTTGATTCTTCATGTTACATTAGATACTTTGTTGTAGTGTTCTTTAGAGAACAATTGAGCTTGTTCACGTGTTGATTGTTTTGATTTTTGAATCATGAGCTTTCTTGGAGATCATCATCAACATAATCTCTCATCATCTAGTAATCTTTTGCCATCTTGTGCACTTGTGAGAAGATTTGATAACAGAGTTTGCGGAAGCTTTGACCTTTATGAGATTATTAACTTCATAATAAGTGTAGGTCGTATACTGGTCAATTAGATTTGAACTTGACTCTGCTGGTACAGGGTATTCCATTCTCCATCTTTAAATGTTCCTGTAATTAAAACAGTTGCAATTAAAGGGTAAATTTATTTGAAAAATCAATTGATGTGATATTTATTAAAGTTTTTGTAACACATCGAGCTTTTGTTTGTATGTCAAATGTTCAATAACCTGTCAATCTTTATACTGGAACAAGTTTTGATTCATGTAGAATCGCAGCCATCGTTTCTTTCAAGTTGACACAAGTTTGATTCTTGTAAGAATCGCACAAGCCACTACTAGATCTTGTTTGATTTTGGCTTAGCAGGATTTTCATCTTCATTGGAAATACGTCCGTATCACTGGAATGTTCTGGCTTTTATCACAAGGATTAATGCGTCGTAGGACTCTTAAGATAAAACGTGTTTCCAACAGTGTCGGAGAGACAAGATAATTGGAAATGTGTCCTAACAAGATTAACTGATGATCTCTTGGCTCTAGACTCGAAAGTGCGCTTTGATTTTAGTGATCGGATGGCTGAGATGGACTGCCACTTTCAATTACCGACTAACTTGGAGTGTTGTTAAGTGTAGTAGAGACATGTTTAGTCTCCGTGGACACTATGAGAAAGTCTTTTTAAAGAAACTCGAATGGCTGGGGACAGGGTTGTTGCATTTGCATCACTAGGGTCCATGATGTCGTTTTCATGTCAGCAATCAAACTTATGATTCTGACAGGGCATATGTATTGACCCGGTTTCTGCCTTAGTGTATGGATGGGCTTCTTTCTTTCTTCATTTATTCTATACAATTCTTTTTCATTCCTTCAACCCCTTCAGGCTTACGAGACTTCATGACTAGCACCTTGTTTGGGTTATATTCAGTACTAGCTCCATCTCTGTCTGGCATATTCCTTGTTCTCACATTTGCTTCTTTTAATCATACTTAATGACTTTGTACTAACTAGTGGATTGTCCCTGGGTGCTCCCTCCGGTTCTTGCAGGGATATAGGAACGATGTACCTAACGCTTACCATCCTTATAACTTCGATTAAAGTAAATACATGGTCAGTTTTTTTGGTACAGTTCACCTTGCCATAAAATACATTGTTGAAAACTCAATCATGGTACTTTTGATATAAATATTAAAGTGTTTAGTACCGATTGTTTTGGCATTTCAGAGAAAGCTCCCTCTTACATGTTGCATCGGTATTCGAAAATGTTTAGCACATGGGGGAGGAGAATACACCTTGGAACCTTAGATGTATGATCATATTTTAGTACAGCTGTGTATGGAACATTATTATTCTCCCCTCAGTCGTTGAGGGTATGTGTTAGTGTCAGATATGGTAATTTTGAAAGATTTTTTCGTTTAAACTCAAAACCTAGTTTTTTAAGTGAATGAAAAACTCATGAAAAGATTCATACACTGTAAATTACATCAATTTCCATACTACTTAGAAAATGTACAAGATGTATGTTGCTATTACCGATGATATTGATCTTAATCATTCACTTCTCTTGCTTAGTTGCGTAGCAATATCTTTGAGTCTTCCACTTAATGATGCATTCGAGAATTCTTGATCTTTAACTTTCTCCTAAATATTCGGATGAACATGTTGGTTTTTGTAGTGGAGGTGGTGTGGTGGAAGTGTTGATGTTGTATCAGTGTCTCTGTTACGCTTAGAGGGAACTCAGCTGATGCAGTGAGAGCTCTGAAGATTTGGTTTCTGAGCTTCTTTTGTCTCTCCAAGGACCGGGTTACACTTTCCAATCGCACCAGACATTAAATCTTTGAACAACACTCTCCCCTCAATCGATGACACGTTTTCTATTGAAAGAGCTTTGGGGTAATTTTAGTCATTGATTGGAGTGTTATGTTCCGAATTGATTTTTTCAAAAACACTTTTTACCACCAGTAGTTACATAAATAATTTGAAGATTCAATTAAGAAAAATTATTGTGGTTATCAAACAGGAAGACTTTCTCTTCCGAATTAAGAAAAAATGCCCGAAACGTACATTAATCCTAAATTGCATGGATATAAAGTAATCCGTGCCCTGAGTAAAAATATTTAAACCCGTTGTTAGGGAACGTTGTCTTTCAGACGACATTCTTTCCTTTCAAATGAGATCCGAGTTGCAAGTTGTAAGTATTTGCAAAACATTTTGTAATGTTGTTTTTTTTTCCCCAAATGACTCTTAAAATATTTACCATGCCTATTTTTATGTACTTATGTAACAAAGGATACCAAGAGGACACTTATTTACTCATTCCTCTCCTTCTGAAGGCGTTGAGGTTTCAGGGGTTAAATCTTCATCCCTAGTCGTGGGAGTAGAAATTGAAACGTCTTCTTGTAAAGTTTTGTGAGGATTCTGCCAGTTGAAGTTTGTTTCCCGAAGTTAGAGTTAAACACTTCAATTTTCACTTGCTCATCGAATGAAATGGTGTCCGTTTATGTGATGTGCTTAGATCGTGAGTGAGGACATTGATGCAGATTAGAGCCATGGCACTTTTGTTATCTCAGTACTGTAGTATCTTATTGAACAGAATGGTAGTCTTTTGCTGAGATATCATCCAAAGGATTTGAGCACAGATCCAGACATTGCAATTTCCGCCTTTTCTTTCTCTGTATGCTTTTGATCTGTTGAAGGCAAAAAAAAATGCTATTCATCTACGTATATTTGAACGGAAGGAATGTTTCCTGATTTGCGTTGTGAATAAGTAGGATCCACGCGCACTTAAAAAAAATTAATTTGGACAAAAGGAACTTTGATAGTGTGTCATACCACGCCCTTGGAGCCTGCTTTAACCCATAAAGAGCCTTCTTCAAACGATAGACGTGAGTAGGGTAATCAGGGTCCTCAAAGCCTTCTGGTTGACTGGCAAATACTTCTTCTTGCAGATTACCATTCAGAAAAGCAGATTTGACATCCATCTGATAGATGATTATATTTTTGTTGGCCGCATTGGCAATGAATATTCTGATGGCTTCTATTCGTGCAACAGGAGCAAATGATTCTTCAAAATCAATACCCTCCTCTTGACGATATCCCTTTGCTACTAACCGAGCTTTGTTTTTCAGAACATTACCGTACTCATCAAGCTTGACTTTGTAAATCCACTTGAGACCAATAACCATTACATAGTATGGGTGTGGTACTAGTTCCCATACTTTAAGTCGATCAAATTTGTGAATTTCGTGTTGCATAGCTTCAAACCAGCTATCTTCATTCACGGCCATTTTGAAGTTCTTTGGTTCGACTTTTGACAGTACGATATGGTAACAGCACCACAAAGCATCGGAAGCTAACTATTTTCTTTTGGATACCGGACGAGAAGGATTACCAACGATATTATCAAGAGGGTGATCCTTGGTCTATTTTCAGAGATGATCAGGTGGTTGATTCACTTGGTTGGGTTCAGCTAAACTAACATCCCCTGATGTTGACTGTGCAGAACCAGGTTCTCCAGCAACAGGGTTAACTGAGGGATGAATGTCAGCTTGAGTAATTAAGGTATCTTCGATAGTTGGTCCAGCTGCAACACCTTAAGGAAAGACTGAAGGATGCACTTGTGAGGATGACAGTGAATGACTTGTAGAAGGTGCATCTTGAGCAATCGTTGTAGAAACAGATGTATTTGTAGAAACAATTAGAGCATTAACAACAGTAGCCGTAGGTACTGGTTCACTATCTGTAGATTGATCAAAGTATTCATCGAACATCGGTTGGAATAAAATCTCCAGATCTTTATCTGTTGGTGGAATGTATGTAGTTGCAGGGACAGGCGATGGGGCGAGCCCTGAATTGAGTTGTCCAGGGGTCATCATGATAGGCTCGGGTCCTGAACTGATGCGTACAGGAGCCATTTCTTCATCATCTGCTTCCCACTCATGAATCCTCAAGATTCTTCATTGATGAAAGGGTTCTGGATGAGCTCGGTGGATTCTCCAGGTGGACATGTTCCTTAGTAGTATGCTTCAAGCTTTCATGTACCTTAGGGTAATTAGTAGCAAGGAAGACATCTTGCATGTGCTCAGGGTTTGGTCCAGCAAGAGCCACATGACTTTGTTTAGAGTTTGAACCAACCTGGTATTCATCAAATTCAATGGTTCATTCCTTCAGAGCCACTGTTTTTAGAAGCATCCTAACCTTGTTCGTCACCAACATTTAGAATTTCAGTATCAGTCTCACTGTTTATCTTTTCTGAATTACCACCAGATTCAGCATCTGCATGAGATAGAGTTTCACAAACCATCTTTGTGGATGTAGCATCCTCAGGATGTACAGAAGGTCCAGTAGTATCATCCTGAGATGCTATAATCCACCTCTGGAATATGCATTAATCCATGGTACGTTGTTTCTTTGGCTTATGCAGTTCCAGAAGTGACTTTGCAGCTTGTACATCTGTAGCACTTCCTTTCCCCTTAATTTCAACTACTGGGAGTTTTCTTCATGGATAGCCACTCTGTTAACATGTGCTTGACCATATGCCTGAGAAACTTCTAAGCTCATTTGAGTACCTTGTTATAGATTGTACTCATAATCATCCATATGAGGTTCAGGAGCCGATTGAACTTCATCTTCATCAACCAGTTTGAAGGAACTCTTCTCCTTGTGAATGTTATGTCCGTTTTACCAGCTGGAGGTGACTCGAATGGGTGAGCTGAGTCTGCAGGAGTGACATTTAAGGCCTTCCGAAGAAGATCAGCACTCAGAGTAAGCCAGTGCTCATTGACTCATCATCTATAAACCTCAGTCTTTGCATCATGAGTCAGAGTATTCCAGAATAGCTGAATATAGATAGAAGGGACATTTGCTGATGTAGTGAATGCCCTAACAAAGTTTGTGTTCTGACGAATATCAACTGAAATGCAGAAGATAGGATTCTTTTGCAACTTTTGTAGATCCAAGAGAAGGTTTCCCTTTCTAATATCTGTAACCACTCTGAGTAAATGAAGGATTGTTCATCTCTTCTTTTTCACATCTCTTTCATCATCTCGATCGTTGTTTTCATACAACATGAAGAGACCAAGTTTTATCCGTGTTGATCACATTATTCACTATTTCCCCTTCAAAATTGCATATGTGTTTGCCTATTTTTGATTCTAGTAAATTAGAATACAGTCTGATCTAGTTTGATCCATTAACGAGCTGAAACTGAGCATGGAAAAAAATATGAACTTGTTGATGAGACTGATCTAAGAACAAGAAGATTTTCTCTTTGTTGAAGATAATGTGCACTGAAGTGAAACTTTTCTTCTCTTTAGAAAACGGGGCCATGAAGAGTGCCAACAGAGCCTTTGTGGGACATTTGAGAAGCGAGGAATTGATTGTTTTTTGAAACAAACATCATCTTAGGCTCGGGTCCTGAACTGTTGTGTACAGGAGCCATTCATTCCTCTAACTCGAGTTTTGAACAGCCTGAGTCCAGATACCAAAGGATGATCTGTACCACCTGCATTTGAAAACAGTCGAATTTGGAGGGTTTGGAATTTCGGATCCCCAATTTGTGTTGGGGTCCTGTTGGTTAGCTGACACAGTAGTACTTCACAGGAAGTCCTAGTTAATGTGCACAGTTCTCCTAAGGAAAATCTTCTTTCTGTGGGGTTCTCCATTGATAATCCACAATTAAGTTTTCTTCCTGAGGTGAATTTCTTTCCTGTGGGTCTCCATTGATAACCAACATTAGCAAATAGTTTGCCCGTTGCTTTCCAAACCTGCTTGGTCTTGTTCAAACTGTTATCAGACAGTTTGCCTTTTGGTTGCCAAATCTGCTTGGTCTTGTTCAAACTGTTATCAGACAGTTTGCCTTTTGGTTTCCAAATCTGCTTCCCTTTATTCAAGACAATTTTAACAGTGGGGGTAGCATTCACAGAGCTTAAAATATTAACAACACACATTTCATGATTTGCAGAATTCAAACATTTGTTACACGTTTTGCACACAGATTCAGAATTCGAATTAATTACAACATGCTTAGAGCTAATGCTAGAATCAACTCGATTCACTTTTGTCCAAACAGACTTATTTGTTCTAGGATGGTCTTCTACTTTCTTGTTATTCACACTCTTAGCTGGCAGGATCCTATTGTGCTTTGTATTGCTTCTAGGCTTTGATCCGCTTGCACGAGTGGAACTGCTTACTCCTGTAGAAGGAATCACCTGGACATTAGACGGTTGAGTTTTCTGGTGCACTCCATGTTTCTGTGTGTTATTAGTAGATGTACTGCATGTATCAGTAAAAGTAACTTGCTTTTTCCTAGTTAAAGGGATAGAAGGAGCCTTGCTATCTCTTTCGGTGAATTCTTTTGGGCAAGTGCCAATAACATATTCTACCAATTCTTGAGAAAGCTTAGTGTATTGAAAGCTAAAGTTAAGTACATATCCAGTGGTTTTATACTCTAGCTTCCTCTACAATCTCCCTAACTGTTTCTACACTCTCCTTAAGATGGTTGATATAGGTTAAATGAGCACTCCTATTGTTCTTAAGGCGAGGAGGGATTGGTTCTACATCTATGGCATACATTACCAGGAGCTAAGGAATTTGTTATTGACAGGTACTTCTAGTGGCAACTTTCCAAATTGCTTCTAATTGAGCCTTTAGATCCTCGATTTGTAGTTATACAAGGAGATGTTTGTTCATTAGTGCTACGTGCGCGTTGATTTAATAGACTCAAACATTTCCTTGTAATGCTGCTTAACCTTTTCTATTTCTGCTCTTAAACGTTCATCTGTTCAAGAAGATCAGTGACTTCGTTAGCATTATAGGCTCCACAACTGCTGTCATTCACATTAGAGACTAGAACTTTCATCGTCTCTAATCAGTTGTCCTTTTTCTTGAATCTGATGTTCTATTTTCTTGATCTTAAGATTGAGTTAAAAATCAGGAGCTTCCTGTGTATGCTTTGTGATTTTTTATTATCAAAACCTTTCTTGAAATGTTTGATACTTTAATTGCAAATTTGGTATTCCCTTCATGTTTTGAAATATGTTTTGACTCATTATGAACTTTAGACATTCTCAGCTTCAAGATCTAGGCAACGTGTTTTTTCAATCAAACACCTCAGTTGATTCGACAAACAATTAGCAACAGATTCTCTTTTTCAATGAGAAGGTTTTTCTTAGAATTTCAGTACATTGTTTGTCCACGGACATTAGATCCACCTCACCTGACAATTTGATCAAAAATTTATTTCATTACTTTAACTTCCTTTAAAGAGGGTCCGTTTGAACTCCTTGCAAGGTGTTCATTTAAGAGTTTTAAATAATCGGGAATAACTTCAGTGATGGTAACATCTTTTTGTTTGTTCAAAACCTCTGTCTCCTTCTGTAACACTGTTGGGTAATTCTCTTTTGGAAGTTTTGTCAAATTCCGTGAAAAGTTGTGGAGTACATAAAGATTAATCTTCACTGACTTTTTGTTGGAAGAACTCTGGGGATAAGCTTGACAGGGAGTATTGGGTGGATACACTTCAATGCTGAATTGGTTTTGGAATGATGGGTCTCAGCTTTTCTTGTCATCTAATATCTATGGACCAAATTATGATCTGTTCTGGGGCAGAGTTCTTTGTGGGCAATGGTTGCATAGACAGGTGGTTTCTTTCGAGTAATCATGGGGGTGGCCAATCCTAATTTTATTTTCCACACATAGAGGGCTTTGCATTTTCTCCATCATTCTTTTCCTAGTTATCTCAGCCATATCACGATAGAGTGTCCTCTGAAGTCATGCACAACAGGACGGTGCATGATTGGGCGATGACTAATACATGTCATTTTCGAGGGCTGGTTGGTTGAACTTGCTTTGCATGGGTGAGACTTAAGAGATTTTTGTAGCCTATCGTACCTTGTTCTTTTCATCATAAAACGATTTTGGTTTACATATCATGTGAACGTTTGTTATCAGATTGATCTTGTTGTATATCTATCATCAACTTTTCTTTTAGCCTTTTTAATGATCCTCAAAAAACTCTTCAAGGAATTTTCTTCTTTTTGTTTAAAATACTTTTTCAAAGAATAGATCGCTTCTTCCCTCACTATCTTATGGTGGTTTAGAGTAGAACGAAGTGTGCTAATTGTGGCAGATGAAGTTCCGATTTAAAGAAGTTCTTTTCGATTTCGGTCAGAAGAGATAATTATTCTCATTTGTTCATTAATCTTTTCGTTCTCTATCAGTTAATTCAAACTTAGCCCGGTTGTTCATAACCCCGACCAGTTCCTTATATCTCACAAGTTCATGAAGTCAATGTGTCATTGAACTATTTACCTGCGTATTTGTTGACTATACTTGGACACCCTGTTCATGCATTTCCTCGAGAATTGACATCAATGCATCATTTCATACAAAAGATACATTACTTTGTACAACATGTTCTTTGTTGTCTTCCACATACTGATCATACGAATAATATTTCTATCATCGTATAATCGCATCAGAGTCTACACGTAGTTGTGTTGTACATCGCTTTTGCATCTCGTGTGTACTTCATGATACTTCATCCATTTGATCTACAAAGGTATCATGATCTTGTACCTCAAACTGAGTATTTGAGTCATATGATGTCCCGGCTTCATCGTAGATTGGATCTTCAGATGACAGATTACCTATGAACATGGTCTGTGTAGTAGGAGCCTCATCAACATCAGAGTTGATTGCATCAGCATTGATCAGTTTCAAAGGACTGGTCCACATCTTTGTGTGTCCGAATCATCCACTTCGTCATCAAAATTGGGGACCTGTTCTCCCTTCAAGAACAACTAACTGCTCTTCTTCCAGTTCAACACCATTCTCATAAGCATTCATGGCAGCTTCTTGTCCTTTGAAGGTAGTCTGATCTGAGGACGCTTTGGTTGTGGATTTCTGTTTGCTATGTGCCCGATTCCTTTGCAGGTTGTTAGCACATAATTGGGTTTTAGCTTGTCCAGGGTTCTTTGTTTCACTTGTTCTACCTGCAACATTCCTAGCGTACACATTTCCTCCTTGCATTGTTCCTTGAAATGGTCTTCCTTGTTTATTGCATTGTATCTACCTCGAACATCCTGAACAACAACTCTGCCGTCTTGAACTGTAGCATTTTCCTTGCGTATTGAGGCAAGTTCGAGTGATTGTTTTCGTTTTGAGGAAGATGTGCTTTTATTGATTGATTGAGGTGGCAAGTGTAGTTGGTTGGCTTTCATCACGTTATCCTGTTTGAAGTGGCTTCACTATGGCTCATTTGACAGTTATCACTATGATGGTTGGATTTGAGGATTGTGGAGACTCAGATGATTGTGTTGGATACTTCTGATTTGATGCATTAAGACACGTAGCCGCCACAGGGTGTCATCAATAGGTTGAACGACCTTTCATCTCATTATGTTTATTTGCATGTTACCTCATGTTTGCTTCAAGTAGCATACAATGATCAAAATTAGACTCTTTCAAACCTCTGTTTTAGTTTGATTCAGTAATGAAAATCTAATCCATTCAGGTAACTGTTGTTCACAAAATTTAGAGTTAAGCTGACATTTTGGAATGGTTTCTTGATGTTTCTCATGTGTTAACTGAGCTTCTTGAAAACCCTAAACATAGTAAACATGACATGGTCTCTCCTTTGATTTGACTGAGCGTTCAAATTCATCGTATAATTGTGATTCCCTGTCATCCTTTGTTAACTCAGAACCTTCCAGAATCATCTTCACATTGTCCCAAATGTCTTTGGCGTCAGTGTAATGGTTGATGAGTGTGTAGATGTCTTTTGGTATACCTTGAAGTAAGATATTCGTAGCACGAATGTCAGCTTTATACCTTTCCTTTTCTTTAGCAGAAAGGTCTGTAAAGATTCTAGCACGTTCTGGACCTAGTTGACGTTGCACCCTCAGTTTCTTCAGCATCTTCAGCAGGAGTTTGTATGAACGTTCCCATTTGAACATGGAACCTTCAGTAATCGATTTCATAATGTTCTCTCCATTATCTTTTCCCAGACAATACAGACGAATGCGTTGTTGCAAAGATTCAAAGTCTGTTCTGTCAAGCATTGGTGGGCGTGTATCGAACGGCATACCAAATATCTTCTGACATATTAGACGTCTTGATGTATTGGTTATGAATGCAATTAACGTTCACGATTTTACAGAAGTCTAAGATTTAAACCGATAAGAAGTTTACCGGGATTTTACAAAATCAATAGAAAAACCGTAAATGAATAATTGGTTGTGATATTTGGTTTGTTGATTTGTTTGAAATTTGGCGCAGTTGGATTATGAAAAAATAAATTTTACCCTATTACCAAAATCTAAATTTGGTGTAAAAATAAGCTAAAAAGGCTAAAGAAAAAATTATATTTTACTTAATTTTTCCCGCCAAAAAGTGTCGCTAAAAAGGTGTCGACCGAATAAATTTTTACCCTATTACCAAAATTTGAATTTGATGTAAAAATAAGTTAAAAAGACTATAGAAAAAAGATTACAAAATACTTAATTTTTCCGCCAAAAAGTGTCGCTAAAAGGGGGTGTCGTCTGGATACTTTTTTTTTAATCAAACCGCTGCCACCTCAATCAAGCAAACCGCCGCTTAACTTAGTAACTCGCCGGCTTTAAAATAATCAAACCGCTGGCTATTGTTTTTGAACAAACCGCCGGCAATAAAATATTAAGCAAACCGCTGCTTAATTCTTTCCACTCAAACCGCCGTGTCTAGCAACTCGCCGTCTAATTTAAAAAGTAACTCGCCGTGTAAATCTCAACTCGCCGCCTTGTTTTTGAGCAACTCGCCGCCTATGAGTTCAACTCGCTGCCTAGAGTAACTCGCTGCCTATTTTTTATTCAACTCTATTTTTGGCAACTCGCCGTCAACCTTTTATAGCAAATCGCCGTAAATAAAATCTAATATTTAATTCAACTCGCCTTTGACCTGGTCAACTCGCCGTTTACCTTTTCCTTAAAACTTGGATCTTGTCTGTCCTTTCTGTCAACTCGCCACCTAGAATATTATATTTTAAGCAAACCGCCTTGATGAACTTCAATTCGAAATAGGCATAAATCGACCAAATAAGCTATTTCTTTCCTCAAATAAGCTTTCAATGCATAAAACTAAGTTGGTAATCGAAGATTAAGCATACATTAACACGATTTTCCTTGTGGATCTTCAAATCCAAACCAAACCGCCACCAAGAACACTCAAATAAGCCAAACCCTTTTAAGCTTATAAAAACGATCTAGATGCTTATGTAAGCCATGATATGGTAACAATCTAACCTTTTTGATATGTAGAACAAAGGAAGAACACGATTAACAAACAAACAAGCTCAAAAATAAATTTGAGCCGTGGGTATTTTTCACCAAAAATAAGCCACGAATTTGATCTTGTATTAACCACACGAATCAATAATTATTTTCCCAACGGGATCCAACTAGGTCTGGTACTCGAACTGTAGGATCGTTTAAAATCATAAAACAGGTGATGATTTGAGTGTTTAGCTAGTTTTCTAGTGGAGAGAAAACACCAAGAGAGAGATTCTTCAGAGTGAGAGAGAGAGTGTATGTGTTTTAATGAAATGAATTGGACTAGCTTACTATTGCCAAAGATGGATGAGGCTATATTTAGTCTATACAATATTAACAGGGGTATTCGTACCCGACTTAAAACCGAAAAACATACTATTAACTATTAAACTACGAGCTATAATAAACAATAAAATACACGGGGTGATCGAGTCTTTTTCTAATATCTAACAATAAGCTAGTTTATAACTTCCAATTTAACAACAAGACTAATATTTTAACAAGTAACTTGTAATATGTCAAAATAAATATTTCTAAGTGTATGAACATGTTTATTACTCATTTCTACACATTCTTGCAAGTATATAATTATAAGGCCTGTTCGTGATTTCTTTGTAAATCATTTAAAAATATAACTAGTTGGTGATATAACATAATATATAAGATGTTTATAGAAAAATATAAAGAATTAAAGTATGGAAAGAATGTGAAACTTTAGAGATGATGTATGGCAAGATTTGTTATATTAACACCTAAATAAAACCCCAATATATGTTTTATTACTAGCAAACCCGTAGGGGTGTTTGTTATGCGTCGACCACAAGGAGGAAGAGAGGAGAGGAGTGATCATTATGAGCTAGGGGATCTTCGATTTATACATAATATGATGCTTCATAGTTTACCTATCCTACCGATGTGGGACAAACTGGATTTCTATTCTTTTTCCTTGTATGGCCGTCCCCATCATAAGTCTAACACATTCGGTGTTGACTTTTTGACTTCGTTAATTAATTTGTACCCATTTAACAGTTAATAGCGGCTTTTCTTAATTATTTCGTAAACTAGTATAACAACTAATTGTCACAAACCATATCAGAGGCGTAAAATGGGAGTGCGACACTACCGTTTCATCGCACATGATTCAAGAAAGATTTACACTTTTTACATTTTGCTATTTAAATATTGGGGCTAAATGCATCTTTACACAACGTTAAGACTTGACAAAATTTGAATAATCAAAACCTATCTCGACCAAGTTCCCTTGGGTTACATCTTTGCTCTTCCAATACCATTCATATACATTTGTTTAGACACACCTGAAAATGATACTCGAAAACGTCAACAATAATATTGGTGAGCTCGTAGGTTTGACCTTAAACCCAAAAGCTGTGCCAATATCTCAAAACAGTGTAAAATAGTGCTATATGACAGTGAATATATGCAAACAATCCTAGCATCACCGCTAATCGATAACCATATGTCACTTACGCACCTAAATGACCTACCAGCTGGAGCACTAAAATTAGGGCATGACCACACACAAACCAAGGTAGGAGTACCCATCCGCTCTAATAATCATACAAATACTGGGTAGGCGTACCCATCCGATTCAAACAATCATACAAATACTGGGATATGCATACCCCTCCGATCCAAACAATCATGCCTCACATAATATTCACATAACAGTCATAAGTACATATCTTGTCCTAAAAACAAAACCATATTTCGCACAGATCAATTCAAAACATTTCAAAACACATTTGAGTATCATTTTCTCCCAAAGGAAACATAGTAAAAAGTGGGCCTACGAGAACTCACATCAATCAGCAATCAAAAGAAACCGTACAATCTTAAATAAGGCAAAGCACAAACAATCTCTACGCAAGCGCACAATGGTACCCGACAACGACCCTAATAACATACTAATTTATTATATCCGTAATTTTTTTATATAATATACATTTTTTTAACTACTTTAAATACTATATATCACAAGTTTATATTTTATCATTCTTGTAATCTACAAATTTCTTATTGTACAAGTGTTCATCTTTAATCACGAAAAATCCTCATTTTCATCCCAAAATCCCATTTCAAATTCATATCATTCCAAACTCGTTATCTCACACTGATCACTTATTACAAAAATCATCGTCTCATTACTAAGACTTTAGCTCGTTATCAAAACTTTATCTCATATTATGGTTGTGTGGTAATTACGTGAAAACGACTCAAAAACACTTGGGCAAAGTGAAACATCAATACAATATAGCTCGAACACCTCAAATCGTTAGTGATATATACAAACTACTAATCCAAACCTCATATACCCTACGTATCTCCTCTGGGCTCCTGCCCTCTCCTCCTACTGTCAAGAACCTCAGCCAACTCTAATCGCGCACGTCTTTCCTTAGCAAGCTGTAACCGCGAATCCCGGTTCTCTCCCTGCATATCACTAATGGCATGCCACAAAGCTGCCCTCTACGCATCCGTCTGGCCTTCCCACCACTCCAGGGCTAACACTAGTCTCCATATCGCCCTAAATGTCATTGCGACCCTCTCCTACTCGTACTCTAGACTCCTAAACCGATACCTCTGGGAGAAAATCTCATCCCTAACCGCCTCGACCTAGTAAATAACTCTCCTATGTCCCTATCATACCTCTCAAATAAAGCAGGCGATAGCTCCTCCAATCGTACTGCATGATCACGAATCAATCCCCCTTGCATCTCGACTTGAGCTCCCAGCTCGGTCAAAAATCCCTCAGTCTTAACTGTAGCGGGTGTAGCTACAGGAGATGGTACAGTCAGCGGTATCATGGGTAATGAAATAGGTGAAGGAACAACAGAAGGTGATGGAGAAATAGGAAGTGATCCAGACGTCCACTCGGGTGAAGGTGGTGTCTGAACGGGTGGTGCTGGTGGTGGGTAAGCGGGAACATCTATATAAACCATACCGTCCTCTAGGTATGTCCATGTGGTGAGTGTATGGTGTCTAGATGTCGACACCCTCTCTGGTCTCTCGGACTCTGGTGCAGATCCAGAACCCTGTTCGACCTCAAACGTACTGTTTATCATGATCCCTCCTCCTAATGTTGCTAACTCTCGGCCTACTTACGCTCTATACCCAAGGGCTTTAAAAAAAGCGCGCTTACAGATGTCCCCACAACCGGAGTTGCCTGCTGCTGACCCCCAGGTATAGCCTCCTCCTCCTCCTCTAAACCAAGTCCATCACTCTTTACACTATGACCCTCATCATCTAAACCACGACTCTTATCATCTAAGCCATGATCTCATCATCCATACCATGACTCTTATCATCCATACCGGGGCCCTCGACCACCGCAGCAAGACCCTCGTCCCCCACAACAGGATCCTCATCCTCTACAGTAGGACCCTCTTCCTCTGCGTCCTCGCTTACACAGTCAGAATCCAAACTCTCCTTTAATCTGCATCAATTCCTCCTCCCTCATCATCCTCCTCAATATCCTCTATATCTTAGACGTTACCAAGATAATGCTTCTCGTGAAGTCTGCGGGAGAAAGGGGAACCAAATGTGGGTGGGATTTGGAGTGCTCTCGGTAGGTCTGATGGGGGGCGTGGGGTAGTGGGTTGGTGTGTTGGTTGCTTGTGCGGGTTTGCTGCTACAATGAGGGATGACTCAGCGTTTTTTCTAGTATCATTGGGGTCTTCGAAAGGCTCGGATCTACTAGTGGTTGTTTTTTTTTGTTGTTTGTTTTGATTGTTGTTGTGTTTGGTCTATCCCATCTCAAATTAAGGCTGCTAATGGCCTCATAGGGATCCTCAGGAGTTGACGGTTTCGGGCACTCGGGAGCCTCTGAGCTACAAGTTCACCAGGGATTAGTTGAGGGAAAGGTTATAGTGAATAGCGCGTTGGGAGGGGGGGGTATGGGGGGGGGGGGGGGGGGGTTGGGTGGGGGGGAGGTGGGGGGGGGGGGGTGCGGGAGGGGTGGGGGGGGGGGTTGGGGGGGGGGGGGGGGGGGGGGGGGGGGGGGGGGGGGGGGTTAAGGGCGGTGGGGGGGGGGGGGGGGGGGGGGGGGAGGGGGGGGGATTTGGGGGCGGGGGGGGTTGGGTTGGGTTAGGGAGGGGGGGTGGGGGTTGCGGTAGGGGGGGGGGGTTGGTGGGGGGGTGGGGTTGGGGGGGGGGTTAGCGTTAGGGCTGGATTAAATTTAGAGTGGGGTGTCTGCAGGGTGTTATAGGTGTCTTTGGGGTCGTTGGTTTAGTTTTTCTGGTGGTGTAATTGGTGATGATTGGTTGGTGGAGGTATTTGGCTGTTTATTTGATGGTTGTGAGGGGGGGGTTTTGGTGTAGGGAGTCGGTGTGTGTCATGTGTTAGGGTACTGAGTGTGTGCCGGTGTGGTGTGTTTTTGATATATTATATATATATATATATATATATATATATATATATATATATATATATATATATATATATATATTAAATATATCAGAAAGAATACGAACAATGAATAATCACCGACCAGGTTCGATACCGAACAGGCACAACTAGTCATCACATAAACACATTATCTACAAAAGCATATTCCCAAATCACGTCGCTACCTACGACTATCCACAAAATTTCTCATGGCAACACGCACTACACTAAGGCAAGCATGGCCAACATCAATTAATCAATCAATTATTGCTATCCGCGACAATTTTACTTACACTCTCAGGGCATCGCACACTACTACTACTAAGGCAGCATGGCAATCCTAAAATCAACAATGATCTTATTTCAACACTCGCAAGTGTTTTCTCATACTTTTACTTCCTATCATTTTCTAGGTGGTCACATTACTCACACATCTCTTCCCTCCTCTAACATAACTTTAGAAAACTAACCCCATCATTTCATAGTCCTTCGTGAATTAAGCATAATTGATCAGGTTATGCGTAATTTATGAAAAATACCATGAACTGCTTGGGCTATCTTTGAATCTTTTGGAATTCGTATACTATATATGATATAATTACCCCTAAAAAGGGCGGTTATCAGTTGCGCTTTTTATTTTATAAAAACTGGCATTCTCTATAATCTTGGCTCTGATACCAATCTGTCACACCCCGTCAATGGCGAAACACGGGATGCGACGATACTATTCATCACACAAGATACAAGATCATACACTTATAAATTACATTCATAAAACTAAAGTTTACAGAACTTTACAAGTTAAAAGCTTAACATAATTCAAAACCACGTCCATCTCTACCCAGTCCCCTTGGGTTACATCTTTTCTCTTCCAATACCAATCACATACCTTTGATTTGACACACCTAAAAATGATACTCGAAAACATCAACAATAATGTTGGTGAGCTCGTAGGTTTGACCTTAAACCCAAAAGCTGTGTAAATACTTCAACAGTGGACAATAATGCTATATGACAGTGAATATATGCAAACAACTTTAGCATCACCGCTAACCAATAACCATATGTCACTTAGGCACCTAAAGGGCCTACCAGCTGGAGCACTAAAATTAGGGCAGGACCACACACAAACCAGGGTAGGCGTACCCATTCGCTCCAATAATCACACAAATACTGGGCAGGCGTACCCATCCGATCCAATAATCTCACAAACACTGGGTAGGCGTACCCATCCGATCCAAACAATCATGAATCAAATAATATTCACATAGCAGTCATAAGCACATAAGTTGTCCCAAAAACAAAATCACATTCCGCACAGATCAATTCAAAACATTTTAAAACACATTTGAGTATCATTTTCCGCCAACGGAAAAACCAGTAAAAAGTGGGGCTACGAGAACTCACCTCAATCCAAAATCAAAAGCAACCGCACAATCTCAATAAAGCAGAACACAATCAATCTCTACGCAAGCGCACAATGTACCTGGCAACGACCTTATATATACTCACTATGTCAATACGTGCACAAAATTATCTTATTGTACAAGTGTTCACCTTAACTCACGCAAAATCCTCATTTTATCATTCCAAAATCCCATTACAAATCTATATCATTCCAAACCCGTTATCTCATACTGTTAATCTCATTACAAAAACAGTCGTCTTGTTACCAAGACTTTATCTCATTATCAACACTTTATCTCATTTTATGGTTGTGTGGTAATTACGCTAAAACGACTCAAAAACACTTGGGCAAAGTGCGACATCAACACAATACAACTCAAACACCTCGAACTGTTTAACGATACAACCGACCAAAATACCCCGCGAGAAACAGACGAAAAGAAATAAATAAGAGCTCAAAAGTCAAAGATAAATAATCCACATTTCCGAAATCGATATGATATATTAATATATATATATATATATACACACATAAACACTGGATAATTTAAATAAAATAATAATATTGTATTATTATTTCGTTTTATTACCGGGCTAACGGGTATAACGCTTTGTCGTTAAATATGTCCAACAACTACTATTTTAACCCAAATCTCCATAAAACTTATCCTTTACTTTTTCAAATAAATCGACGCATTGATAAAATATATCAAAACTTATAGAATTTACTTCTTTCGCCTTGCATTAAATTTTCAAGTAAAATAACTATATTTTATTAAATTAAAAAAAAATCTTTATCTCTTTTAGCAAAATCTCTAAGTATATAATTCTTTCGAAAACTCGGCATGACCCGTACGTCTTTATGACTTTTTTTAAGGTATTAAACCTTAAACCAAAACACGTTTCACAAACCCGACATTTTCCGACAACATCAATACTTTCAACATGATTTATCAAATCGTAAAAAAAATAACCCCTTTATATTCGACAATTCCAACAAAATCCCTCTTAATCCAACTCGAATCCATTAGTCCATTTACTTTATATTAGGCCCTAAGGCCCATTATGGTCTTAAATACTTAGCCCGATAGCAAAACTGAATCCATATTTTTTTTCATAAGTCCAAAATATATATTAAGAGCCAATGGGCTTTAAGTCCCTTGAGTCGAAGGAAATGTAATCCGAACTGTAATTTCCGTTAAGTTATATCCTTAATATAAGCCAAATTCGATAAGAGAAAATAATAAGCCAAAGTTAAATGGGTCGAGCCCTTTATGGCCCTCAAACCGAAACCAAACGGACCCATTTTGGGCCGAAACCAACCAAACAGACCCTTGTTGGGCCGTGACCAACCAACGCACCCTTGTTGGTCTTCGAACAAACCAATGCACCCTTAGTTGGGCTCGAACAAACCAACGCACCCTCGTTAGGCTCAAAACAAACCAAACGGACCCTCGGTTGGGCCTTGGTTAGCCAACCGAGCCCACTAACCAAACCAACGGGCCAAGCCCACGACGGAAACCCAACGAAACCAAATGAGCTCTATGAGCTTATAGGATAAGCCATAAGCTTGAAAATAAGCACTTAGATGAAAAGAAAAATTAACACAACAACCATTATATTTAAACTCAAAACCCTTATTCTTTTGTTTATATAACACGCAAATAAACACCCCTTTTAAACATCAAGACTTAACCGTTTTGACGATCAACTTTTACAACTAGCGTCTAGACATCACCATAATCACAAAAGTACAACTTGAATTCAAAGTTTCATAAAAACTTACTTGTTTAATGAGTTTGGTTCGATCGACCCAATAATATATTCTTAACCCGTGTTCTTGCCAAAATCTTCAAAATCTTTGTTTTTTTCTTCCCCTTGTGCTTCGGCCGAATATAAAGAGAAAAAGAGAGAGACTTTTGTGTTTTTGATTTCAAAATGGTGCATGTATGTGAAAATAGGATAAGGTAGTGGAATATATCGGTACTATGCAAGACATAGTTGCTTAAAAATAGCCTTGTGGTCTCCTCTTTGCTTTTCCTTGGCCGAATAGTATCCTAGGGAGGTCTCGGGTCTTTCTTTTTATGTCAGGATCACTTAAAGGCTACATTTTCATATCTTTAAAACGTCAACCGAACTTAGTTAATATTTTCATTGCGTCCAAAATCATTTTTCCATAAACTTGAGTTATTCACATGACACCTATCTCATTAATTTGCTCAAAAACTCAATTTGAGCCGTTACCGGCCGACTCCGGACCGAAAAATACAAATTTTAACAAAACTTGATCGAACCTTGCTCATCTATTTAAAAACACTCCCATCCACAAAATAAGGCTTGACAATTCGTATTTGACCAAAATTTCACCTTTTTACGACTGTAACGGTCTTTTACCGAGTTTCACGAAAACAACCTTTTTTCTGATAACTTTCAAATTTCACACTCACGATTCACAATTTAAATCAACGTTATTTCAATATTATGAATTTATTAAATATATAAATCCATTAACACATTCCCAACCTCATAAATCTCCATATTTAATTAAACTGCCGTGCCGGTACGCTCTGCGTGACGATTTTCGCTAAACGCGAGAAAACTTCCCGGAAAGCACTAAAAACCTCAAATCCACTCTAAAATAGGAATACGATTCATAAATGATCCATTCACGAACTCAATTCCCCATCAAAATCCCGATTAAACCGAAAACGCTTTTAACCAAAATAGTCAACAAAAGTCAACTTTTCAGCTTTTATCAGGAAAACTGTCAAGATCGAAAGACTTCAAAATACAAAACTACAATATTTTATAATACTTAACCCTGGAAATATTACCGGTTATCACACCATTGGCGCCTCTCCAGAATTAATCAGATAATTGTTTGGCCGAACCCAAAGGGTAATGCAAGATGATTCTTGATTACATTTGGTATATCTGTATTAAGTTCTATAACGAGAATCTAAATGGTTAAACTATATGGAATGAGTTAGGATCCATATCCATGATTTAATGGTATTTAAACAAAGGGATGATTATAGCAAGAGATACATAACCATGATACTAAGAATGTTTTTAAAACTTGATCTCAGACATTTCTAGTTTTAAAAACGAATGTGAGTGTTGCTAGACGTTTTCGTCGTTAATATATGGGTTGTCTGCTACTCCAACTTCCAAGTGGGAGCTGTTGGAATATGGTAGTTGGATTAGGCCAATACAACTAGAAATGTGTGAGCCTATTGGAGGCACACACGTTAAACACTTAGAGTGTGTTTAAAACTTTATGTAACGTTTCTAAGTAAACTTTTTTGGACATTGAATGACCAAGACATGAATCCTTTTGTGTCCTAATGAGCTAGCCGGTCACAAGGATGATTCTAGAGGGTGTCTAGGTTCATTGGATGTAGAGATAAGGAGAAGGAAGTTGGTGATAAGGTTTAGAGGAGTTGTGATAAGATAATTGTTAGGGATGAGAAGCTATATATACTCCCCTCCCTAGCTCATTCAGGTCATCCCATATAGATCACAACACACTCACAAAACCTGCCATCCCTTTCCTTAGTCTCTAATCAGCCGAATTCCATAAAACTCTATTATGGTTTTGATTTTTGGTTCTCTTATAAAACCTCCTGCTTAAATTCGGTTAACCTCTTTAGGGTTAATCCACTTGTGATTCGATCCCAGATCTGATCAAGGAGGTGTATAAGCTTCGGTTTACTAGTTCTCAGGTGTGACAACAAGAAGAAACGTGGTTTAGGGTTGTTTGGTGATTTTCGGTTCTATTTACCCTAATTTGGTAGAACCAAATTCGGTAAAAACCCTAAGTGTACTATCTGATTTTCGGTTCAGGTAGTGGGACTTAGATTTGGTATTATATTCAGGTGGTATTGTATTACAAAGGTTGTATTGGGTATACGTGAGGTTTGGACTAGCATCCGGGCGCACTCGTTTGATGTTTTTGTCTGAGCATTCCATAGAGGTGGAAATTTATCCACTAGTTTTGGAAGCATTTTCTAGATCTCAGTTTTCATTCATTTGCAGTTGTCTTCGAGGGTTAGTTTTCTATATTACCCTTTTGTTTATTTATTGTGTGTTAATCATTTACACCTTACTTGATCCATATCCGATGCGTACTCGTAGTGTTAATGGTTAACAGTTTATCAAATCCCAACATTAAATACATTAATTTTGTACACATTCAAGCTTTTTAAGCCAAGCTCAAACTTTAATCAAATCATACTCAAGCCAAGCTCAAACCTATATGGTTAAAGCTTGACGAGCTATCAAGCCAAGCTCAAGCCTACTATTTTTTTTTTCAAGCCAAGCTCAAACCCTGTCAAGCTCGAGCTCGGCTTGACTCGATTACACTCCTAATTCTTACTTTTGGTGGAATTTTTCACTTTCGAAAATTATATAACGGGTTGGGAATGACAACATATTCATTAAAGACTAGAGTTGAATAATATAATGTAATTAGACACATCATCATATATTAAACATAACATGAGACACACACATTATTGACCTCTCACTACAAAAAAAAGGCATTTAGTGACACAATTTTTTATGACATAAAAAAAAGTGTAAGTGAAAGTACATATTTACTTACACTTTTCCAAAAAATGTAAGTATTAGTTTAGTTTTGCTCACACTTTTTAAAAAGTGTGAGCAAAAGTGTGATTATTTACCCACACTTTACATAAAATGTAAGCAAAAGTCTAGTATTACCCACACTCTTAAATAAGTGTGAGCAAAAGTCTATATTGTACACACACTTTATCTAGAGTGTGGGCAAAAATATAGTTTTGCTCACACTTTTTGAAAAGTATAAGTAATAGTCTTACTTTTACTCACACATTTTAAAGAGTGTAAGTAATAGTGTTATTTTTACCAACACTTTTTAAAATGTGTAAGTAATAGTCTTACTTTTACCCACACTTTTTTTTAAAGTGTGAGAAAAATGTAGTTATTATAAGAAAATGTTTGGAAAAGTCTAATTTGTATTTGTACTTGTTGAAAAATGTAAAACTAGGCTTTTTAGTTTTTTTTTCAAGATAGTTAAAAGTTAAATGTATTTAAGTGAAGTTTGCTTTTACTCTTCAAACTTTTTACTAAATAGTTAAATGTTTTTACAAGATAGTTAAAAACTTTACTACTCTTTAAATTATCAACTATTCAGATCTATTTTAGAATGTATTTAATAAAAAGTATTTACTCCTGTTATTTACTAAAAACCGGCAATTATGCTTTGTTGGACCGGACCGACCCGGATCGGACCATCTCGGTCCGGTCTTCAGCAAGTCGCTTTCGGTCTCCCCATTTCCCCATTTCCCCCAAATCAACTCTCATCACTCAAAATCGTTTTCACAAATTAATAAACCCCCAAGTCCAAATCTTCAAACTCAACACTTTGTCCATTTTCCATATCTGTAGATGAGGTTTAGTATCCGCATAATTTTTCTCAAACTCAGAAAAATATTTCTAAAATTAATTTAGCCAAAGTCTTATTTAATTTGTTTGATCATAAACTCAATTCGATATGGCAAAATCGTTAGGGTTTAATCGAAGCTCACCGTAGATCATCACTCAAATCGTTAGGGTTTAATCGAAGCTCAATTCGGTAAATTGTTTTACGATATTCAATTTGTTAGTGTTTAATCGAAGCTCAATTCGGTAAATTGTTTTACGATATTCGTTACATGATATTTAATTATGATGAAGTTAGGGTTTAATCAAGTTGTTATTAGTTGTTACTATTACTGTTCATGAATTATTATTTTTTGATTTGTGTCACTCTAGGAGCGATTAGGTTTATTACTGTGTGTGTGATTGATGTGTAGAGATCGCCAGATGCGTTAGGTTATTGAGCTTTCTAAATTCTTACTACTACTAATTATGTGTCTTTAAATTCATCTTCCACACAGCAGCGTGTATGTTTTAACTGACATTCTCATACAGGATATACAAAACGGATGATCACATACTGATAGTATCACAAATTTCCGCTCTGCTATTGGCTTTTTAACCACTATCTTTCTTGCTATATGTTTAACCAGTAGTGAGCTACTATGGATCGTTGAAGGAAGTTGTCAAATTGAACTACTCTGGTAAACTACGTGTGGTTTTATTCAAATGCGAATGGGTTGATGTCAATAAGGGTTGCAAGCGGGATAAATTTGGTATCACACTTGTCAACTTCTCATATTTGACACATTCTGGTTCTGATATACATGATGACCCATTTGTCTTTGCATCACAAGTTGATAAAGTGTTTTATGCTAAAGATCCTTGGTTAGAAGGATGGCTAGTTGTTAGACACGTAAAAGTCAAGGATGCCTTTAACATGGGATGCAATTCTGATCAGAACAGCCTATATTCAATTCCTGACACTTGTGATGTACCAAGCCTTCATAGGAATGAGGTTGATGGTGATGACGAGATAGATGTGACAGAATCTATGGAAGATGAGGAAGAGGAAGACGAGGAAGAGGAAGACACATACTAGCTTAAATGTTTTGCTTTTTCTTTGTTGGAACACATGAATTGCATGCACTTCTTTTCAATTTGTTTAAAAATGTAGGTAACTAAGAATAAGTAACTAAGAACGAGTGATCTTGTTTGTAAGATAGGTTCTGCTAGTTTACTTTTGCAAAATATATTATGACTTTTAAAACCTTAAGTTGAATGATTTGTGATCTGTATTGGTAATATTGGTTCTGATGTTTTTTCTTTCTTGTTTTTAGTTATAATATTAACTTATAAGTCATTTATTAATAAATTAAATTGAATGGGTAAAAGAATACGCATAGTATCTACAAAAGAAGTGGTGCAAACTGCTGATCTACAAATCAAGGCTCAGAAACATTTCATCTGAAGCAAAGTGATGAAGAAGTGATACCATCTGTTGACATATTCTTACTTCAAGGTATTGCTTACACCTTTTCCATGTAACATTTCGTTATGTGTTAATTTATCTTTTATATATTTATATATATATATATATATATATATATTTATATATATATATATATATATATATATATATATATATATATATATATATATATATATATGCATTTGAATGTTCTTCCTGCATCAAGTGTTGTCTTGTTTTAGTCCTTAACATTTTTTCTTATTAACATGCTAGGTGCAAAAAAGAGGGTCAGAGGCCCAACAAAAAAGAAAGAGGTATGGAACTTAGCAAGTGATGAGAAAGTCTTAGTCACATTTAACGAACTATGTCAACCTATTGGAGATGAAGGAAACGAGCTGACAAATTTTCTCGGAACACTAGTGAGGATGCCTCAACACATTGGAATTCATTACCCGGAATGGAGGAAGGTTCCTAAAGAGAAAAAGGATGATTTGTGGAGCATCGTCAAGGTAATTTGCTTTATTATGTTATAAGTATTTATATATGTGTAAGTAACTGTTACTAATCCCTATAACATGGTTATAGGAAAAGTTTTCGTTTCAGATCATTCAGAAAAAAACATAAAAGAGTGGATCATGAGTGACATGTCCACTAAGTGGAAATGTTGGAAGTATGAGCTTAAAAAAAGTTCATATGATCCCGACTATGACATTAATGAAATTGTGGGCATACAAACTGACGATGGTGGATAACTGACAGTTTAGAACGCTTGTGGAAAGTTGGTTCACTGAAGAAATACAGGTAACTTGTCACTACTAGGCTTGTTTATGAAATATATAGAGTTATATAATTAAGCTGTAAATTGATAGGTGGAAAGTGAGAGGAAGAAAATAAATAGCTTGAAGTCAATTGAGCCTCACGTAACAGGGACCAAATCATTCGCACGGGTAAAGGATGAAGAGGTCAGATCATGTTTCTTCCTACATCTAATTAAGTTGTTGGCTAGATTTTACTAAGAGTATCATTATAAAGGTTTTAATATTTTAATAGTTAAAACGTTAATCGTTAATGTATTTTCATTGTAGACAAAAAATAAAACAGGGTGTAAGCCCATCACGAGGAGGCATGTACTGTATAACCCGAACCCGAAAAGATGGAAGCATTGTAAATGCCGTGGTTGCTCAAGTTGTGGTATGATATTTATAAATGTTCTTGATTAATAGCTAGTTAAGTACGAAGCATGTTTTGTCATGAAAGCTAACCAAATTTCGTTTTTCTTCCTACACGTAGGGGACATAAAAGCTATTGGTGATTCTAGTAGTACTGATCAAGAGACAACCAACAACTCTAATTGGACAAATGATGATATATCAAAAGTAAAAGGACCAGAAAGGAGAGGCTCAGTTCGTTGCACAGGAAAGTTTTTAGTCAGAAATGACAAAAGATTGCACGATCCACAAGTTCCTTTATTGAAGGCTCAAGTTAAATATCTTCGACAAGGATTTATGATGTTTGTTGCTGCTGTCCAAGAACAAGTACCCAATTTAAATTTGTCATCAGTCATGAATTTTATGAACATGGAGGTAATTTCACATTCGATTTTAGATTCTTGACTACTTTATGTGTATAAATATATTATTACGCGTTATACCTTTTTTACATTGCTTCAGGATGATGGTTTACCTAGTATTCATGATAATACGGTTGACAAAAACCCAAGTTCAACTTCTGGTACGAGTCACCATCAGAATTCACATTTCAGGTATGTGTGTATGTTAAAGAATTATGCATATTCAATTTCGGTTAGGCTTGTTTCGGGTGACTAGACTAAAGTATACACTAGGAATTTTCTGATTTTCCTCATTTATGTATTAAAACTCAAATATGTTAAGTTAGTAAGAGTATAACTTTAAAAATTATTTAGCTCTATGGAAATTCTTTGACTTGGAGGGCCTTTTATTCCTACTGGTGCTTAGGATCTGCATTTTAAGATTATATGTTAGTGACCAGGACAGGAAATTATTCAGCTCAATGGAAAAAAAATTATGCCCTATTTGTTTCTCTCTCTTTTTTGTATGTTAGGATCTGCATTGCATTTCTTGCCATGTTTCTCTCTCTTTTTTGTGCTTAGGATCTGCATTTTAAGATTATATGTTAGGATCTGCATTACATTTCTTACCATGTGTCAATTGCAGCTTATGCTTGTTTGGTTCATTTATGCCCTATTTCTTTCTCTCTCTTTTTTGTATGTTGCCTTTGTGAATGATTTTGTTCCTTATGTGATCTATGCTTGCATTGCTTATCCAATAATGTTTATATCCAATGTAACCCCACTGATTCATGGGACTGACAAATTGCGGTATCTTTTACTACTGTATCATTTAAACAACCCTGACGTATTATTTATGTACGCAGTGTTCATGATACTATGTACCAACAAATCCGATGCAATTCATACATATCGTTCTGTGTTTATTTCTAGATAGCAAGACTTAAACTGTATTTATATAGTTTTTTTATATATGCAGGGCTTCAATAGTTTTTTGTGTACAGTTCTTCCGGTAAAAGAATCAACTGTTCAAAAAAGTGCTCTCAAAAAACCAGGTGGAAATCGTCATCATACTTCAGGTAATTATTGGTTATAACAATTTTAATACGTGCAAGTACTACAAGAAGCCTTAAATAGTACTTGTAGTCCGTGTACAATTTTCATGCGTGCTAGAGTTAAATAATTTTTGTATATACTGTAAAAAAATTTCATACGAGTACAAATCAGTGTTCATGAGATACTTCAATTAAATCAGTTGTTGTTCATCATACTTACGGTACTTGTTAAGTCTTACGTTTTATACGTAGAATTTCTTTTACAGCCTTAGATTTTACTTGCACCTTTCAACTTTTTTGAGTGTCCTACTTTCTTTTACAGGATATAATTCTGCTGTCATGACTCTCTACAGCAAATTCAGGCACAAGTTATACTAGAATTTCTATTAACAAAGCCTTAGATAATACTTGCAGCCCATTTTAATTTTTCTTTATATACAAAACTTTTACAGAAAATACAATTAGGTGTCCGTGACACTAACACAAAATCAGCATTAGTTTACATAAGAATTTTTTTAACAAACCTAAAATTTAATTGCGGAAAAAACAAAAAATATTAAACAAAAACCCTTTTATTTTATTCTTTGTTACAATGGTTACAGAAACAAATCAGCTGTCCGTGACACACTCAACAAATCAGGCACAAGTCGTTTTAATACTTCAGGTAGTTTTTTAATTTTTTAATACTTCAGGTAGTTTTTTAGTTTAAATGTGTTAGTTAAAAACAACACTAAATATGCGTAAATAAGCAAATGGCATGATAATATGCTGAAAATGCCATTATCAGTTTACAACCGGCTTGTATAATACTTGCAAGTCCTTCTTTTAACTGTTTTTGTATGTACAGTTGCTATAGGAAAAGAAAAGGTTGTCCTAAAATGCTTGGAAGCACTTAACTGATACCGTCAACAATAATTCAGTCGCATTGCTTCTTAATACATCAGGTAGTTGTTTATTTAAGAGTTTTATATTTGTTTCAATAAGCTATAAACTACCAGTGGCGGGTTGGGTCGGTTTGGATAATGGGTCAAGTGAGTTGTGGGTCAAATGGGTCATGGGTCAAACAAGTCATCCTTTAGAAATGGATAAAAAGGGTCGTGGGGCAAACGGCTTGGGTCGGGTCAACCCAAAGTGAGTTGTGGGTCAAATGGGTCATGGGTCAAATAAGTGATTTTCATATGTTGAAAACAAACTTTTCCAGCCTCTGAAAAGTTTTTATATGTGCAGGAAACAATTAAGCTACATGAGGATTCCGAAGTCCCAAGCATACCTGTTTTCTTTTTTTAGCTCAGTTAGATTTTGTTGGATTGCGATAACTTGTACTTTCATTTCGGACTTGAGAAAGATGTTCGTAACTTGTTTGTGATTACGCAAATACTTGGTTTATATCGATATTTGGTTGAAATAATGTAGATTCTAATCTCAGTTTTTTTGTATGTACTAGTTAATTTGGAATAATTATAACGGCCTAATATGCATGTATAAAGAGTACATATAACCAGTTGCTTTACTAGTAGCCTATAGTGACACATGTATGTGTCAGAAATAGTCTCAACCTATCCTGACACAATTAAGTGTCAGGAAACTGTGTCATTATATACTTTTACCACCTGGACTTTTAATGACACTTTTTATAAGTGAAGGTGAAAAAAAAATCTTTTAGTGACACTTTATTTGACATTTTCTGACACTTTTCGTGTGTCATTAAAAGAGTTTTTTCTTGTAGTGTCTTAACAAAATTTCTACGTTGACAAATTTTGAATCTTTTAAGCCATTTTTACTTTTAAAGTATCGGATTCGATTCAAAAGCAAGCTGAACTAGCAAAGAGACCACAACCATGCATGTTCATTTTCCAGATTAGAAAACTAAGAATAGATGTTGTTCAAAAAAAAAACTAAGAATAGAAGACAAATAAACTAATTTCACCTTTAAGCCAAAACTAAGAATAGAAGACAAATAAACTAATATCCCCTTTGGACAAGATCACGATAGTGTGTATAAGCCAAAACCCCTGAAGCACTAGGCGTCCAGAAGAGCACTTCAGGCAACCCAAACCTCTCAGCAGCTTCAAGAGTAAAGCTCATGCTCCCATCAGATATTATACACATCACAGGTGGAACGTCAGCCGCATTATTAAGACTAGTTATAAGCTCACAAAAAGGCTCCAAAGAATGCTTAGGCAGGGATTCGCCAAGCTCAGGGACTGACTGGGACGTGTCGGCATCACATGGTGGGAGGCCATCGGTGATCGAGTAGAAACGAAAATCTGGCAGGCCGTCAAGAGAGGAAGGACCACGAGATCGAAGCAAGCGGTTATGGTTGTAATGGGTGTTGACAAATGATATGTGGAAGCCTTTAAAATGAAGAAGCTTAGCAAGTTTCATCATTGGGTTAATGTGGCCTTGTAATGGGCAGGGAATACATACCGCATGTGGTTTTTCTGTTTGTGCTATGGAACCCATTTTGCTTTGATATATTCGTGTGGGTGTGTTTAGAGTGATATTGGTGGTGTACTGCAAGGAAGCATATGGATGTTGCTGATATTTATAGGAGATGAACAGGCAGTAATGTCTTCAACAAAAGGAAATCCTAGCTAGCTAGTGTTACTTTTTAGAGTGTGTAAGAATGTATATTTTAGAAGGGTGTTGGTACCCTCCTGCCGTACTCAAAAGTATAAAAATATACAAAAGATTCCTTTTGTATCATCTTTTTATAGTATAATGCAGTTTTATGTCAGATTTTGTTTTGTATTTTTTGACAGTTTCATGCTTTTGACTTGTTAAACTTTATAATTTTTATTCTGCACTTTCAGTTTCACAGTTTTATAATATAAACAAAATTATAAAATTTATAAAAATAATAAAAAGATACAAAAAAACCAAAAAAACAGGGGGGGGGGTACGAATGGCTTTTTAAGGAGGGTACGTATAACTAGGGGTGTAATCGAGTCAAAGCCGAGCTCAAGCCCAAGCCGAGCTCAAGCTTGACCGGGCTTGAGCGTGGCTTGAAAAAAAAATAGTAGGCTTGATAGCTTGTCAAGCTTTAACCATATAGGCTTGAGTTTGGCTTGAGTAGGATTTGATTAATGGTTGAGCTTGGCTTGAAAAGCTTGAATGTGCACAAAATTAATGTATTTAATAGCCAACCGCCCAAACTCATCAACAAACGTATGCATAAAGTAAAACAAACAAAAACCATAAGTGAAAACCAAGATAGATTCATTAAACATTAATAAAACTAACAATAACATTCTCGTACAAAATCCAAAATTAGAATGAATTAATGTTCAAACGTACAAAGTATTTCAACAAAAACGTACATTAGCCAAAGTACTAATTAGTTTTTGATTAGTTTTGGCTAATGTTCTCAAAAGTAAAAACTATGTATGAAGAATACAAAGCACTAGAATATAAATCGTTAGATTAATTAGGGTTAATAGTCATTTTAGAATATATGATTCATTTATTTATGAAATAGGTCCTTATAATTAAGTTAATACTCAAATTACCCCTTAATTACTTATATGAATTTATTATATATTAAAGCTTGATAAGAGCTCGAGCCGAGCTATTAAAAGCTTGAGCTTGGCTTGTTATAGGTTTCGAGCTAATTTTTGGGCTTGAGCTTGATAAAAGCTTGGATTGATCGAGTCAAGCTCGAGCTTAAGCTCGAATTGCTTGATAAAAGCTTGACTTGATTGCAGTCCTACTCAAACCACTTGGAGTTTATCAAGTCATTGGATAAAAAGTCTTCACCAAGTCATTCATTATCTTACTCCGTATTTACCTACATCACCAAATAAAGTCTAAATTTATTTCTAAAATAGATACACACAGAATATTCTTGAAAAGGAATCTCATATTTTGTGTTTCTCGTGTCCAACTTTGAGACACGATATCTCATTCATATTATCTCCATAAATATATATAATATATACTATTTTTCCAACATGTATCTCATCATGTATAATGGTCATCTGTAAATAAAGCGACACACATTTGTTAACATAAAATGATTAAGAAAAAAGCCGCAAGCTAATCCAGTTCTTTTGTCAACTAAATGATGACTATAATAAAATAAAGAAAAGCAATGTTTTATTACCCGGTATTCTTATCGACCCGGTTTAGTAGCCAGTTCACCGGGTTAACTGATAGAACCGGCCGGGTCAACCCGAGTTTTAAAACATTAAAGAAAAGTTTCCTTAACTCTTTGGCCAAGAAACATTGGTTCCATCATAATTATAATACGAGTCCACTTCCCTTTCTTCTTGAAAAATAGCCTGGATCATTATTAATAAACCACAACCATAGTTGGAGCGAATAATTTCCGTTCCTCTGTGTAACTATGTCAGCACTTGGTGCACATGTCATGCCATGGTGGAGTCAGTTATTACTATTACTCGATAACTTGGTGGATGCTAACGGCAGTAGCTAAAGTGTCACAGAACTTTAAATGTACTTAACAGATTTGTTAAAGTAGCAGTGGAACTATGGAGACCATAGTATAAGTGATAACTTTGTCAATACCGTATTACTAAAAAACTTTTTCTGATATTTCCAGATCAAACGATGTCAACTGTGTAATGAAGCTTATAGCTGCCGCATTATTTTATTATAGCCTTTTTAACCACTTATACTTTATATATTTTTTATTAACGGGATATTATAGTAAACAATACAACTATTACACGGAACAGGAAAGGGTTCCTCTCCAAGTTGAATAACAACAGCGGCCATGTTGCAGAAGGTGCCCAGTCTGACTCTGACACTTAATCTGATAGTGACTTGCTCATCCACAGCGGAGAAGCAGAAAAAGTTTTTTCAGGTGTTTCTCCAGTAGGAGAAAGGCATGATGCCCAGTTTGACTCGGACCCTGACACCTCATCTGAGAATGACACAAAGT